>JAQIVE010000599.1:0-34617 GCA_034698285.1 Sminthurinus bimaculatus
ATTTATTTGTGTTGTTTTTCCATTTATTACTGCTTGCATTTACTCCTACCTATTTCATATTTGAGCTATCAAAAACAGGTATGTTTTATATCATATTATATCGCATGATAACATTTTTATTGTAATATCGTATTGTACTATACCACGTCAGACTTTTATTATTCAATAAATAATTTATTTCGCATGGATTTCTCGAGAGTTATATTCCCCATTCAAAATTCAAACGCTTTCAGATTTTCTCAATCAGATTCAAACAGACTGCCAAAGCCAAACTGCTCCCAATATCTGTTGTTATTATTCCTCTACAAAAAAGTAGGACTTTATAAACTTTACTTGAAACTTGGCTCACAGTTTACAATATATTGAGTGTATTGTACATATTATTGTACATAATAATATGCTTGGCATGGTTTTTGATTCGCTCTTTGGTGATAGAAAATGTGATACTTTTGCATAAATGAGAAGTACGAAAGACGCAAAAATTAAAGTATTTACGTAAAAATGCTTATTCTTTAAATGTTTAAAGGAGCTACCAATCGAAATTATGTTTATGTTGGCGAAAAATCATTTGCATAGGTACTTTTCTAAATGATATTTTGATTTTTGTCCACGCGCACGGTACATGGATTTGCAACAAAATAAACATTTGGCATGAGAATTCGTACACAGTACGAAAGATGAACGATGTATATGCTTATTGCTTATGCGATTTGAATATCAGTAACATTGGAAGGTCAAACTAGAGAGCATATTTATGTACAGCGCAACTAGAAAATATGATTTGTACTACGCATGTTTGACAGATATTTCATTTGATGGGCAATATCGTCCAGAATTCCTGTTCCAACTGTACAGAGATGTATTTTCTCTGCAGCTGGATTCAAGCACAAGTAATATCGTACAGCGGTGAAAAAGTCATGGTGTGAGGGTAAAGTCACAAGGCAAGAAGGCGAGGGAAAAAGTAGGGCAGGCTGACTCCTGTAACTTGTGTGTATTTATCTATGCATGTATGTATGTACGTTGGCACATGCGAGTATGGATATATAGTGCATGTGTATACCACAATCTCGCGGTGTTGCTCCGTCACATCCCTTCCCGCATATTTTAATGCATCACATCAAAGTTCAAGCACACACACGCACACACAAACGAATGTATGATCTATCTGTCACACTTTTACTTTGGCACACACTTTTCCCACTCGCCATATAGATATTTACCATTCCACCATTTAAGTTTACGTGCTATTCTCTAGTTTTGACACACACTTGGACGTAATGTCAGAGGCAGCAGACGAGGAATCAAAATGATACTTTCTCCTTGCCATGTATTTCAAAAACTTTTCCTATCAATTCAATTCGTCACTTGCAATCATTCCGTAGTCGGAGATTCCACTTTGAGAAGAAACCAGATGCGACTGACAATGAGAACCACGGCATCCACCATCAATAAAAGGATGGGAAGTAGACAAGATGCAAAATATGAAAATGAGTTTTCAATAAAGCATAATTTGATTTTTCGAGTACAATTGTACTCCACACATTGACAATATATTCAAATGCGTACAGTAAATGGATGAGTTCAAATGTCAAATGGTGGGCAATAACTCGACGCTAGTAAACTTCCTTCTTTAAACTATTTGTACTAATGACAAAACAAGTATTTGCTTCGTTCGAGATTTTGCACAATTTAGGAAGGCTTTTGGAAAATTCTTATATGCATATATTTGCTTTTATAAATAGGATGAAACTTGCCATGCAAATTTTAGGCCAAGCGGCTTTTTCCCCATGTTTTTTCAACCTTTTAAATGGAACTCTCTTACTTGCATAGAGAATACAAAGTACTTAACTTGAGAAAAATTGCCTTTTCCTCGCTATCTGTACACAATTATACATGTATCTTTGAAATAGACACAGTAAATAGGGTACGGCGGTTTGACATTGATCCTATTCTTTATAGGCATGAATAACAAGCGGGCTCATTTCACGCCGGATTACTGTTAAAATCTTTTGCATGGAGAGACTCATGGGAAAAACTAAAATGAACTCGTAAAACTGTCTGTACATGTATGCATACGTGTATTTATATTTACATACTGAATATATATGCATATTTATGATACAATTTCATTCTGGAATAAATAAAGACATGTCTTCTTTCATCGTTTCATCGCCTATTCCCTTTGTGTATGCAAAAAACTAACTGTGGATTTATTTATATGAGGAACGAGGTGGAGGAGAAAGGACGAGGAGGAGGAAGGAGCTGAAATTGGAATTTCTACATCAGTGACATTTTAATGATGACACTGATCCTCCTCCAACGTCTCCATTTTCTCGATTTCTTCTGCTTTACATGCATGTAAAAACGCTACCATTTACATAAAATAGTAAGAAGAGAAACATAGACGTGAAGCCAAGATGGAATCAATACCAAATTCGGAATGGATCTTCTCTCGATTACAATCTCCCACGGCCTATATAGTACGTGTTTAGCTTTTCTACACGAGGATGATGAAATATAACAGCAAAAAAGGGCAAAAAATAATAATGGATAGAAGTATAAAGAGAGAATCTTAAGATCAACTTACTGTTTTCCTCGAGAGCACAATTTTTCAATGGAGACGCATTGATTCTTTTGAATCACGAGTCGTTCCTTCTGATGACGCTTTCTGCAGGCCTCCAACTCCTTTTGCTGCTTCTTGGTCGCCTTTGCAAAGCCCTTTTCGGTTCTGAGACTTTCCGCCGTAATGGGCTCAAACTTGAGATCCTCTGTAGAAACCCAGAGTTGTAGTCAAAGACAAAGTTGATGTGGAAATCACGGACCGACGTCAGTATATATATTCCAACAATGGCGGCACCGTTTCAATCCCGGCGAAAATGGAAAAATACAAAAAAACAGATTTATTTTATTGATCGACAACACAACACAATATAACGTAGGAAGCATCAGTATTATAATCAGTATCATAGTATTATACGTTCACATCTAAATTTTGGCAATTCAATGTATAGGGATTTTTTGACGGGTATAATCTCCTTAAGTGTGCCCGTAACCAACTTAAAATATCGCGGAGCTCGTTTTCGTAAGTCGGATGTGTATTATAATTTCCGCTTTGTATCATTATTCAAAATAAATATCGTGTTACATACAAAAATCCATATAAAGTGCACACCTACATGTATACACTTATGTATGAATAGTTGTATCGACCCAAGTTACAGGTACTTGACATAATGACTCCATTAGACAGTTTCGATACCCAAAATGAGATTGTTACCTTATATACTCTGCTCGTTCCATCTTTATAGTTACTGCGCACACACAGGGCAGTTTTGCTACGGCTTGAATTGAGGAGACATGGAAAAATAGGTATCGGAAATACTTGAAAGGAATTCATTCCGCTTTGAAGTTGACGTTTCAAAGTGACTACTATATATATTCCGACAATGCCTCACAATGGAATCACAGACCGCCACACAACTTTGAGCGGAGAAAGCCAAATGATGAATGAAAATGTCTCGAGTTGCGTATTATTTTCCCCAATCTTGACTAATGAAGAAATCGCAACATTATTTTCAATCTTTTTCTTTTACGCTCTACTTTGTATATTGTACACAAAATAACACTCCTGTTATTATTGCCAGCATGGTCATTGAAATTTGCAAATACATACATGCTTTAATTCAATGAAGCTCCGGAATAAGTACAACACTTCAATCAGCGAAAAATTCAAAAAAGGTTCTTTTGAAAAAGTCTTTCTTAATAAAGATGTTGGATATTTTGTCTACTTTTGTGTGATCCAACACTTTTGTTATTGACGCAATTTAAACCTCAACACACCGACAGACAAATAAAAGACTTGGGAGGAAGATCTAAAAGGCGTCAAAAGAACATGGCAAACACTTCAAACGAGAGTTGTCTTGAGTCTTGAATGACTAAATAAATTCACTCAAGACAACGTGTGACACAACAACGACGTTTTCCTTTAGCAAGTTAGCTCCACGTGAACTTTAAACGTGTGTCGTAAAGTAGGTGACTCGCTTTCTCTTTTAAATTAAATGTATGGAACGAAGACAAGCACAATGTACATACATTCTTCACACTTTTTGAACATCTTTTGCACTCCTTTTCTTTTGTTTGGGTGTAAAACATACATATGTACTTTGGCGTATACAAACATATATTCACAGCCTAAATACATACGTATTTAGGCGCATATTTCCTCAGTTCCCCAGTTCCCTATTCAATAAGATAAGATATAGGAGAGTAAGGAGTTTGATAAATTCAACACACAAAGTAAATGCCAATACTGTATCTATCTGTACTGTACAGTGAACACGAGTGAAGTGATGCATTTAACAGTGGGAACGAGGCTGAAAGGAGAAGATGGACAAATAAATGCTGCGTCAACAGCTTTTCCAATCGTTTCCTACCGTATCACATCGTTTGACGAGAGGTCTATTGCCTACACAAATACATGGAATTCCAACTCCTCTGAAAATACATACATACATAGCAGCAGTGAAATTGCTTTAGCCATATAGATTTGTATAATAGACTACAAACTACAAAGATATAGACATTTGAATGCGGCTATTTGATACACAGAGTTGGAGAAAAAGAAAAGAAAGAAAGAAATACTTGTATACACAATTGAGCTCCTCAAGTATTCACTGAGTGAAAGTGTCTGCTAAACTTGAGTCTTCATCATGCCGTCGTGCTCCAACTTTTTCGCCTGTGTGTATACTTCCTATTTGTATAAACCAGCATGCAGCATTCACTCAACTTTCATCTATTGGCACAATTCGAAATGTGTTTGTATCTATAATATGTATACTTATGTACGTAAAGCTATACATTATACACATGTACAAGGTACATGTATGCAAAGGAGAAGCGAAGAGGAGCAGGGACGCTGAGGAAACTAGTAAACTGGAGAGAGAGAGAGATAGAGAGAAAGAGAAAGTGAGGGAAAAGAAGAAAAGTGGTGTTCGCATATTAGATACATTGCGTTCACTCTCAAGAAAATAAGCTTAGCAGGCCAGATTCAAGAGAGGAGAAGAAGAGGAGGAGGCGAAATAAAATCGATAGTGAGAAGATAAATACAGTGGAACAGAGTATACACAGTAAGAGTAACAGTGGAACAGCAACAGCAACTAAAGCATCCAAACGGGTGCAAACGGAATGACGAGACTGTTTCACTGCCTCCTCGCTTTTCTCGATTTTATATGACTCCAGGCGAGTTTTTTCAGCGGTAGGATATAAAGAGAAAATACAGAAGAAGGAATACAAAAAATTGAGGAAGCAGGATATGGCATACGAAGGGGCAAAAGAATGGGCGAAAGAAAGAAAGCAGAAAGAAAAGACTCTTGATTCTAGCTGTTAAGTAGGAGGAAATCATGTCAAATCCCTGCCAGAACACACAAGGCACAATCACAAAAGGAGAGATGCCAAACTACTTTATTTTATCCGGATATGAAAAGTGTGGCTACGTCTTATAAATATGTATGCACGTTTTTGTGTTTTGAGCACGGTGCGATCAACCCACAGAATAGTTGGCTGAATTTTACATTTTATTAGATACCGTATAATATTCCCCTCTATTTTCTATTCACCCAATTTAGCCAAATTTATTAAGTGGCGGAAGGACAATTTCCCTGCATTATAAATGTCCTACTCCTTCACTTTCCCCTCATTTTTTTCTCCAACAGCTTCCACCTACATGCATACATACATACATATTCTGATCCGCTTTTGTTGTCAGTCTTCTTCCGACAATATATAGCACTCGATCAACTCTCCCATATATAATTGCAAAAACATAGTGCTTTGTGCTACATTACGGCATGAATCGGAATTGTCTTTAATGTATTACATACAAGCTTAAGCGAATTACAGTTTAGAGTGGATATGCAGGAAGAGAGTGTATATTGAAATGATAATAAGTGTCCTACTATCTGTTCCTCTACTACTTTGCCTTTCCATTTCCATGGAAATAACGTACAAAGAAGGACAAAAAAGAGGATCAAGGACTTGAAGCGTGAACGAGGTGTTCATTTTATTTTACATATACGATGCCTTTTTCCTGCATCTCCTTGCCTTGTCCTTTGTATTTTCTCGATCCATTCCATTTTCGTTTTCATTTTCAGCTGCGATCCCCGGCACAACTTCTTTCGTTAATACACTTACTTAAGTAGACAATATGGCGCTTTCCTTTTCTAGTCTGCCCTTCGCTTTTATTGTCTGCTTTCTTGCTTTCTTTTTCCTGGGTTCTTTTCACCATTTCTTGCCACCGTCATACATACATACATGTATATTATGTATTCCACTTGTGCTTGGCTATGTATTATTTTCCCTTTTATATTGAACTCATGAATAAAACATTGTATGCGGGAGGGAAGGCGGAGAATCAAGAAATATTAAGTGTCAAATTTATATTTTATACACTCCATTATGTTTTTGGGCTCATACATATAACAAGGGCATACAAATATAGCTACGAAGTTTACGTATAGGTAAAAAAAGTACAACTGCTGCTCCAACGTGTAGACAAGACAATGGAAGAGAGTAGAAAAATGACAGTCACAGCCAGAGTCAAAGCCAAGAAGGATATTTTGGGTCGTTCTTCCAAGGTTTTATTCTCAGCCACTGTTTGTCTGCCAATAAGCCATAGAAGTACTATTTCGAATCGAGCTTACGAATGACGACTTATACAGGATGATTCCACGAGGTACGACATTTGTAGAGATTAGCAATAGAAGGTAATCGAAACTGATGCTTCCATGATCTATCTTTGGCCTGCTTAAGTTAAAGAGCACAAAAAAAAAATCTGATTTTGATCTGATTCTATTATGTCTTGAATTAACGACAAATTACGTAATAAAGGTGTTTCAAAACTGTTTAAAAATGACAAAAAATTGAAGAACTTTTGAACTACTGTCATTTAAAGATGTATCATTTATACCCAGTTAAACTGTAAAGTTTGATTGAGGTATAGGAAACGGATGATAGTCGTCGCTATTTTGGAAGTTGCTGGCGTCATGAAGATTTTATCATTGTATATTAAGTAAGGCCCAAATTCTGCAATAAACTTTAGGACACTGCCCTATGTATTATGTATCATATATGTGTGACGTAGACTAACGGCACTTAAACGTACAAGGGTAAACATCTCATTTTTAGAAATTCGTACTGCGTAATTTAAGTTAAAACAAGTGAAAATAGAAGAATACGAGCATTGAAAATGAAATGAAATGGAAAGCTGCTGACCTTGTTTTGGTTCTTCAAAGCGAACCCCTTGGGTGGGTTTGGCATTATCCGCACCAGGTTTTCCTCTCGCATCCATCTTGACACCTCCACCCGTCTTGATATCTTTTGTATTAATATCCGACTCCTCAATCCCCATCGCCTTCATCTGCTGGGCCCTCTTGTCTTGAGCAGAGAGAAAAGCCCGAGGATCTGATAAAGCATCCATGAAATCTAAATGGAAAATGGAAAGAAAGAAATAGATAAAACATAAATTTCAGTACATTTTCAAACATATCCCAAACCTATTACAAATTTTAGACTCAGACACTGGTTGTATAGCATACTATGAGAGCCTTAAGAATTTTCATCGATTTTACTATTCTATAACGCAACTTTTCACATTATTTCTACTGAAAAAATTAATACACTATAATATGTATCGAGCAAACTTCTGAATTAATTTTCCTTGACATAATGGACAAAAGATGGAAGTATGAACGCAAAGTAAATGTAGGTATAGGTAAAACATTTTGGTTCAACGATTTAATGGAAAATGTGCAAAATCTTTGTACGTGGGAGAGAACTTCCGATTGTTTAAAGTAGGAAGGGAAACGTCTGGATTTGACGAAGTGAGAACTCCTCAAAACCCCCGTTTATTGCAAAGGTTGTGATTGTGACTGTGCGATATATTCATTCATCTGTCTTGCTTTCTTTCCGCCGGTTCAGGTTCAGTCGTCGTGGCTTCTTCGCCTTCCGCTTTCATCGTCTCTAAAGACTTCACAGGGACAAAGACAAAGAGGGTCAAAGATGAGGACAGAAGGGAGGAAACCGAGAAAAGTTTCTTGGGTTTAACTTTAATTCCATTTTGATATGGATATTTCTTCTTCCATTTTCTTCCCATCGTCCTTATCGGATGCTGAATGCCAAGACTGTGGGATTGAAATTGAGTTTGGCTCTGGCTCCGGTTCTGGTTCCAGGTTGAGTTTGAGGTTGAGAAATGAGGTTATTATTATATCAATCCCGATAAAACTCCTCGCTATGGTAATACATTCGTCATCGTCATCCTCATTCTCATCCTCTTGGGTTTTTATGTCTCCAGCGCTATATTCGCAGTTGTATGTATGTACAGTCAAATCGCATTCTATCTTCATTTCTGGGAATTGGATGTGAAAGTCTTTGCAATGTACAATGCACAACGTTTTTATACTTGGTACATTCTGCTGTGTGCTTTGGACAGGTTATGATTGCCCTATTACTTACGCATTAAGCCTAAATATAAAATTATGTACCATCCATTTCCTTACAATGAGTAAAAGGTTTTCATGCGCAGTATTTTGCTTTAAAATAGATTTTCTTTACATTAGGATTATTCGCTATTATTATTTGATTGTCCGGTAAACTGCATATTGTTAGAAACACTTTACAGTAAAGTAGGTACTTAAAGACGGCATTTCATCACGAACATTTGGGAAAACTTTTCTTCCTGATACTACCACTGTATACTGTATATATATTATATCATGTAATATTCTACACTTATGTGTCATAGAAAAAGGTATACAAAGTTGTCGGACGAACCTCCAAATCCATCAGGAACGTAAATTTTAAGCTCAATATTACAGAACAGCATAGGCAATGAGAGGGGGAAGTTGGCTTCAGTCCTTAGAGAAATGTGGCGGTAGCCAGCCTGGAGACCATCTAATGGAAGGATCCGCTGCCCGAGTAACTTTCCATTTTCATCGTATACACCAAAACGGAGAACAGCAAGGTCTGGAAGAACCACCTGCCCACACATAGACAAAGAATAGCACCATTTTGAATAAATATCTAAATGTATGTATGCAAATGTACAATGCACTTTAAACAAATGAATAAGAAGTAAGATTGCTTGGGGTCTGGAATTTGACTCCATAAGGAATACGACCACAGGAAAACAAATGAAGACAAAAGTGAGATTGTATTATAATACACTAGAAGAACATAATAGGTTAGTAGAAGAATAACAACCAAACGAAAAGGCTAACAAAAGAAGAAAAAGTGCGAAAAACAGGTCAACAAACCTTTCGGAAGCTGAATGGATCCTCATTGTACACCGGGTTGAGCCCATTGGCTGGAATCATCCTTGTTTTGAACTCCTTCCGAATTGTGTCTGTCGGCAAGCCATACATGTCCACTTCAACATACGTCCCTACTTTCTTATCCGACAAGAACTGACCAGAGAGAATCTATAAAGTATAGAGCAGGAAGTCATCTATAGAAATATGTCACGGCAATGTAGGCGTACATTCGCCAGTCTTTACCAGAAGTTACCAAGACGCCAAAAGACAAAAATAAAAAAACGCCGGAGAGAGCAGTCCATGTAGTCAAGGAAACAATGGCTATTACAAATACAGGATTGAATAAGACATTCACCTGATGTATTGATTGTCGATAAAATATTTCTTTTCATCTCGTTTTCTTTATTTTTGCAAAAATCAAAGCCTTCCAGTTGATTCCTTTTTTATTTTAGATTTTAATGGGAAAAATATTGAGTAAAAATATTCACCAGACTTTTTCTTTGTTTTTTGGGACACAAATTCTTTCGGTGGAATTCTTTTAAACTCATGACTCTCTCCCATCGGTTTGTTTTTACAAAAGCGATTTAATTAATTTTTGGTGTGACATTTTTGCATTGAATTCTTGACTAAATGGAAACAGGCAAATATAGACGAGTCAATAAAATGTAGAAACTTATTAAGAATTGAATGAAAAAAGTAAAGAGCCCAACCTGCACAGTACATTGAGCGGCGATCACTCCGTCGACAGGACTCTCGGCGAAAGGATCGAAATTCCGATCGTGGCGACGCATAAAGTCTGGCTTCAGCAAGTAGCCACAGTTTCCATTGTACTCGAATTTACCTTGGTTCAGTTGCATGGGCAAGTCCGGAGTTTGGAAATTCAGTGACACCATTTGACATCCAGCATTCCAGAAAATCTAGAGCGACATTCAAATTACATTTTTTAATGAGAACAAATGCATATGGGAATCAGCATAAGGAGACGACAGGTCTCGACGTGGCTTGGCATGACGTAACATGCCATGTCATTGTATGAGATCTACAAGTGTACAAAAGTACGTACTCGAATTTAAATGAATTTCTCGATTCCTATTTTCATCACACTACACCGAATTTCAGAAGAAATAATACATGTTGGATACATGCATGAAACGCCTCCACAAAGTACCACATGTACAATGTGTTCAACACAAATACACCAGACAGTGCATATGATTGACGTACTTCCCATTGTTTTGCAGAGCATTATGCCTGGAATACGTGTATAAAAATGTCAGTTTTCGAGAACTTTTGTTTTGAAGGCATTTCTATTTTGTATTGCAATTGGTGCGGCTATTTTCATACATTTATCTGACCCATTCTCTTTCTGACATGGTTTCTCATCAATTTCTCGCTGGAGGAGCGAGATCCGTAAATGCTTTGTTAATCTATGTATGTACTCAATACCTACAAAACCTCTTAATTAAATTGAATTTTCATACAATATTACAACGTAAAAGGTACTCACTTGAGGCATATAATTACTGGAGTCCGCTCTTGTTCCCTTTGGATAAATGCGACTCATCTGTCGCTTATTATAGTTGACAAACTCGATGGCCTGCGACTTGAGGTAACCGAGACCCGCACTCTCGGCGAAGGAGGACATGTTGTGGTGGATGTTTTTCTCTGTACATTGTC
This sequence comes from Sminthurinus bimaculatus, assembly GCA_034698285.1. Lineage (NCBI taxonomy): Eukaryota > Metazoa > Arthropoda > Collembola > Symphypleona > Katiannidae > Sminthurinus > Sminthurinus bimaculatus. Next base: position 10,983 of record JAQIVE010000599.1, read on the forward strand.
AAATTTAAAAAAAACGGTCATTTTGTATTTTACCTCTCATCCCTACAATTTGAAAAAAACTTTTCAGCTACAATCCTACAGCAGAAGGATTTACTCCACCTTCCATATTGATAATACCCCAATGATAGCAGTACTATAACTGTCTAAACCATAGTTGCCATAGCAAGAATCTTAAAAAGAAAACAAGTATACAAGATATACTTTTGTAATATTTTCTCTAATATTGACTGCAAAACACTAGGGTGGAAATTATTTTCTGCAAAAATGCGGGACATTTCAGGAATTTTTTAATGAGAAAATTCTAAAGATAAACTTTTTAAAGAAAGTAGAAAATACTTCTTTCACTGTGACTCTTACATAATTTGTAATAAATGGGCAGTGTTAGAAGCGTAATTTGCTTATTCTCCTCACTTGTATGACTTTTACTTTTGGTTCAACTTTTTGAAAATTTTGTTGACAGCGTTATGCGTAGTGGTAGGGAGAAAATGGGCAAATAGACTTTGTAACATTCCAACCTTAATTTAGATTTGAATGCTATTCAAGGCTGAAAAGCTATTCAAGGTTCCCGTTATTTTAACCATCTCAATTCTTTCTCCAGTCGTCGGTGTTCTGATTCCTATTCATATTCATAACTTTCATCATTACGCCTTTTCTTGCAGTTTGAAACTTTAAAACTTTTGCCTTTTTGGAAGTCTACCATCTACCCTAACTAGACCATATCCATGTATTTTGTGAGTTCCTGTCCCGCTCTCCACTTTTCTTTCGATTTCAACAATTTTAAAGTTGCGTTTCTTCAAGGGAATGCTTAAACAATTTGTAGAGAAATCGTTAAGAAGGATAGTTAAAGTTTGCAGGGAGTCAAAGTCGGCGGAAACGGCTGAAAGCTGACCGGAGACGAAAAGGAATGGGAATAGGAATGCGACTGTGAATAGGAATCTAGGAAAAGGATTAAATGACACAGTTGGGAAAGTGATGAAGACGAACTTTCTCCCTTCGTTTTCTACAATATATTTCAAAAGATGATGCAAAAATAATGTCTAGTGAGGAATGTGGAGAAATGCTATGTGCATAAGTTTTGGGATGAAAAGTTCTAGTTTGGTTTAGTTTTGTCTGTGTAACTTGACTTAATTCTCTTACGATCTGCGACGTCGAAGCCCTGGAATTTTATAGGCTGGGCATAATTAACCATCGATGAGAGCCAAGGGTGCACGTTTAAAGTGGAGCCCGTGTAGTTTGCTGCCGCCACCGCTGGATCTACTACTCCAACTTCTTCAGCCTGAATCAATGAAAATAAAGACATAGTGGTATATAAAACGGAAAAACTGTTCTTTTAACATATCATTGTAAGCATGGAGGCCAAATATTACCATTTACTTATAAAAACCCTTTCTTATATAAGATTTATCTTGTGACGATGAAAAATGTTTATACAACACGGAGTGGTGCACAGCCTGTAACGTGCATAATTCTCTAAAAATGGCTATAATTAAAAGGGAATCATAATGCTTCTACATAAATATCAAAGCCAACCGTCTTTTCCCTAGAAATTAATCGATCAGCATGTTCTTCTTGTGACACTGGATAATGTTTTAAAAGGGAAATATTTGTAACAGTGTCAAAATGCATGACATTGTATTGCATTGTACTGTAAGTGCAAAACAATGCAATGCAAAATGAAATGTTTTTTTGCATTTTGTTCACACAAACTTTTCCCACACAATTCTCATTATGCAAAATCAAAAGAAAGAAATGTTTTTTCACAGAATTCTACGATTCTGCACTGCTGGCAACCTTCATATTGTCAATAAACGTTACTCGCTATTCAAGGTAGAAAGAAAGCTTTCTTTGTTCTGTGTAGAAAAAACAGGCTGTCTCCTCCTCTTGAGAATAAGCAGAAGCCAAAATTTCAAACAAATCAAGTTTACTTCTATGCAATGTAACCCTGAACATTTTTGTGGCAGAAATTGTGCATTGTTTACAAAGTTTCAGTGCCACAGCTAATGATTACGAACAATACGAGCTCCGGTGAAAAGGTTGTGAAAAACTTGAGCTATTTCGTGCTAAGGTTAAAAAGTAAAAATATATAATCATTTCCTAGTTAAACGGGAAATATATTATCAATTCGAATCAATATAATAAGGATAACGGTGAATAACAGCTTGTCACGATAATGGACGAATGATTATTGAAACAATTTCACAGTTTTATCAAGAACCGCATATACAAAAAAGGTTCTACGTACGGTAGTTGAATATAAACCGGTGAAGAAAAGTTAGTAGAAAAAAAGATAAAAATTTGAGGATGGAGGAAAGGGAAAGTTCCATGGAAAAGATAAGAAAAAATGATGTATTCTACCTTTTTATCTTCGGGTGGTCCAGAGGCTGCTGCGGAGGCATCTTCCTTCACATCATCTGTTATCACGAATTGACCCTTTTTGAACAGCTCCAACTCCTGCATTTCGACCTCCTTCTTCAGCCTCTTATTCTTTATCAATATTTTCCGTTTGAGCAGGTTTGGGGGCGGAAGGGGAACTCCAGGTTCACACTGTGGAAAAAAATCGAAATTTTCGCATGAAAATGTTGCTTTACTTTACTACCATTTCCTATGCTTTCCATCATGTCTATTCCAAATATCAGGATATTTTTAGCATTTTATATTTTGAGAAAAATTCTTACGGGGTAATCAGGTAAAACTTCTTTGAGGAGTAAATCACCAAGGATTTCGTCACAGTATTTGGCCAACTTGTACTGCTGTGACTTGCAGCAATGGTTTTCAAACGACATGATCACGGGATATTCGCTGGTGACAAAAGCCGTGTCTCGAATGGCGTTGATCACGTCCTAGAATTTCAAAAATTCGCATGGGTAAAATCAGCTTAATATAATATATTATGCATGTATGTGTACGCATATGTGTTGTGAACTTTTCCCTTCATCAAAATTTTGCACGTCACTCTCATCTCATTCTTTTACTTTTTCCTTCTCCAGCTTGAGCTTCTGTATGTATACATTGGTGCTTCATCCTCAGATTTAAGATTCTCCTTTTCAATTTTACTATATTAATATCTGTCATTCATGCAGACAATCATACACATGTGCTAGGCGCCGTATCGTACGTACCGTATCTACATGATGCATACAAATGGTGAAAATGGATAAAGCAAGACATTTCAGGAATGAAAGGGAAAGAGGGTGAAAAAAACGGACAGGAGACTAGAGTCTTGACTTGACAATCCCACGTCATGCCATTTTCACACGTAGCCATAAAAACTCCGTCGCCTAGGCTATCATCCTTCTGGAATCTGACGTTTTCATGGAATTGTTCCAGCTCCAACGCAAGCTCCAATTCCAATTTTGTTCAGACTCAGTTCGAAACAGATATTTGAACTTCTCCTCCACCTCTCACCCACATTTTTTATATTATGCGCATTATTTCCATATGGTTTGTTGCCATGACGGGGTCAAAGGCTACGAGAGCATGGAGGCAAAAAACGATCCACAGACTATTTGCTGAAACACACTTGAAATGTGTTGGACTAGTTAGTGAGTAGATAATGCCGTCAACAATATTGCACAGCTTCAGATTATATAACTACAGTACAACTGTATTCAGAACTATTCAAAACGTACAGAGATATAGCACAATGTAAGCACATGATGCTATAGTTCCATACAGTAACAAAATGCAAAACCTCTTTCTGCAAACTGTAAAGGATTTCCTTGTCAACTTTCTATGTAGCTTTCATATGGTTTGTCGTTGGGTTGAATTTTTGAGCTATTTTTTCAGCGCCACAAGAAAAAAAATACACGCTCCAATTTTTTATGTGGGTAATTATTTATCTGCCGAAGACAGACAACAAACTAACGATGTGATACTCAACATTACAACTTTTACAACTGTTTACAGTTTTTCACAACTTTATGCGAAAAGAATCTGCAGATTAATGTACTGAGCACTTCTTTCGGTCAAAGATAATTTTTTTGTCTCATTTAAAGTATTTATATTTTGGATTTTTAATGAATTCTCTTGAACCTATTGCATTTTTCTATCTTAAATATAATTTTAACTAGTTTATCGCTACATTGATAATTTACTATAGGTATCAAATAGCTATGCATGAAAGCAATTTAAAATTAATTTATAAATTATTTTGCATAAAAATCTAGCTATACCACTCACACTGTGTGAGACAAAAGAAGGACGATGTTTTTATGTTCTGTTCCACGAGTTTTTTTGTATGTTGCACTGCAAACGTACACTCAATATTTTGCCCGTATACACTTCAAATAACGACCGATAAAAGAAAGAGACAAGTTTTTTTCAACGATGAAGAAAAGTCGGTTTTATCGTCAAGTCTCTAGTAAGGCAAAAATAAAACGTCAAATGGCATTTTTTAACTATAAACTTACAGCATCATATTAATTTGACATTTGATAATGTCACTACTTTCACATTTTGGGGGAACACCACACACTTCATGAGCAGTAATAATCCTGCCGCCATAATTTGTAGGCCTAGTCATATTCATCAGGGACTCGTATAAACCAAAGTACGCGGACTTCTATAAATAGTTAGTTTTCCTATAGAAATATACAAGCAAGAAATGCCCCCTTTATACAATATTATAAAAATACAGTTATTTGTACAAGTATTAATAGGCAACATACACTGAATGAACCAGAAACATAGAAAACAATTTACTATACAATAACGGCCCTGTTTTTGGTTTACCCAGTAGTAAGTATAGAAAACAAGCAAAAATTCAGCGAATAAAATCTCAGACGTTGCAAAGGAACAAAAATCACATTAAATTTCATCGGCTGTGCAAATACATTAAGTTTATTGTATTTTATTTTATGTACATATTATGTGGTGTACATATTTCGGAGAATCATGGGGCCTGGTGGAGACATAAAATGTAATTAATACTTAAAATTCTTTACAAAATCTTTATCTGTAAAGGATGAAAGCTATTATAAAGACAACTCTCCTTCATCTCATAATTTTTTCTAAAGTATACAAAATAGATGTACATGTAGAACATAAATAGGATGTAATCGTGGAAGGACTTTAATTTTCGCATACATAAATGTGGCCTACAATGATAATTATCATTAATTTACAGTGTATACAAGGTCCATTGGACAGTGTATTGGATACATGTCGAAGCGGATGACATTAATAATTATAATGAGCATCTTGAGATTCGTTTTAATTACAATCGTCAACTGCATGTATGTATCTTATTATAGTTAGTACACGCACATAATACGATATTTAATAAGGGGAACTGTAAGAAGCAGTAATGAGAAAGTTTTAAAACTTGAAATAAATGGCACAGCTCATCTCAATCTGAAGGCATAAAAAGATGATATACGGAAGAAAATTTTATAGCCGAACGGCTACAGTTTACAGTTTCAAGTACCCCCCTCTAAAGATTTGAAGTATCAGGGTTATAAGGAAAGAATAATTACGTATAATCCAATGTCCTTTCTGTTCCAAACATGTATGATCAACGATAGTTATTTCTATTATATACTCAAGCCTCTGGCCAGATATAGAATGTGACCTGGCAAAATGGTCATTTAGTAGCAGCTATAAACACACAAGGAGAAAAAGGCTTCGCGTCGAAACTTTCAACAGTATATGGCAGAGTATGTATGTTTATAAATATATAGAAAAGGAGTATTAATCCATAAATGGATAATATTTCCCAAAGCATTACTAACAATTTCAAAAGTCGTTTGCAAAGAATCTTCGAGTTATGGTCCTACAGTCCATAGTTATATCATTATCGTTTGTCCTTTCATTTTCACAACCTTATTTATGTACATGGAGAATTCAAAGTATGGAGTCTAGAGCTGCCATTTTGGCTTTGTTCGTATTTTTGGGTTTCTTTAGTTTTGCGTGGTTTTGTTTGGGGTTTTTGCCCTTCCCACAGGTTTTGTACTGCGTTAACGTGACTGACTTTGGCTTTTGAAATAAGAGAATTTCTCTCAAGAGAGCTGCAAGAGTGCTGCATTAACATTTAATATGCATACATACTAATGTATGTACAGCTTGTTAGTGCTGGGCTCGGATTGCTCATCCGTCAACTCTAAATTTTGAAGGAGGGAAGTACTCCTAAAACATCATTCTCTATTCACGAAGAGGTAAACTGATGTAAGAGCAACACACTCAAGAGAACTGATCGTCAATGCATACATTGATTTTGAATACACGATTTGCCTCTCACTCCTTCATGTTTTATGCATTGGATTTTGACTTGAGGACAACAACTATTAATCGAAACTGAGTGAAAGTCTATTGTTTGTACCCTCACCTAGAAACTGTTTTCACTTTCAGAGCTGAGATTTCTTTCAAACTGAGGAAATCATGTATCCATGTATTGTGTATATACATGTCTTATCTACTTAAAGAGACAAAGTTGAGCCTCCGCCTGTTTATTTGAATTCAGAAATTAGCAACCCTGACTTCACTTGACAATAACTGCTTTGCCTTGCAAACATAATCTTGCTTGATTTTTGTAGTGAAACAAAATAGCACGTCAGGATATGTATACATAAATGTTTATTGCAAAATGTAAAATATTCCATTAAGCCTTGAAAGCTTTCTGCAATTCCCCTGATTCAAAAGTAAAGTTTTTGGTTTCCGATCCACTATCGAAGCGTCGTAGTTTGCAATTTATTTTTGTCCCATGTATCTAATCTATGACCGCTTCACTTAAATATACACTATGTATGGAGTATGGATACAATTTGATACTGTTAGTGCTATAGCTTTATTTAGAGAAATCGCATTTTCTATCCTCTCTCAAAATCTTTCTATGGGAAAACTGAACCAATCTCTTAGAAACGCGGTCCATTTTTGCCAACTTACACTGTTGGAAAATAGGAGAAAGCAAGTGCATCCGAGTGACGACTTACATACAATAAACCATAAAGATGCAACCAGAAACAAAAGCAAAAACAGAAAGCACAAGACAAGAAAATGCTATGCATATAAACCTGTCATGTTCCAGACTAGAATTCGACGTTGCACTTTTCTTACCCAAAAGACGAACCAGCCTTCTGGGTAAAACGTATGAGTCTGCCAAGAGCCAACACTTTTTCTTTTACATTTTTGTTTTATAGCCTGCCATTTTCTTGACTCTTTTTGAGTGTGTTTGCCTGTTTGCATAGATTTTTTTCCTTTACGTTAGGATCAGCAATCAGCATTCATTGTTCATGCTCATGCTAATATTGCCCAGCACTTGTATACACTGCAATAGGCTGAATTGGATATTTTTGATTAACTTTTTATACTTTTTTGCCTATATAGATATACTCTGTGTAAATTCATGCATGCGATACATAATTTGGATTTTGAGGATGGAATGTAAATTGAAATTTGCAGCGGTATGTCGTTAGGAAGACATTATATTTTAACTAGTTTTTAAAATCGGAATCTCGCCTTTCCATTTCAAATCCAACATGTTGGTATTCGTTAATCAGTTCTAGAGATGATGGGATCCAAAACATTTCTTTAGTTGTACCAGCCAACCTCACGCTATTACATGTAGTCAAAACCATGTACGTATGAGGGACTAAAAAAGAAAAAATTCCAGCTCCTCGCTATTATTTAATGAGTTTTCTCAAATTTTTTTCCCAAGTGTTTTTATTCTTTCAGCTACGCTTTTTTAAAAAGTTTTTACGATGTTCAGGCAAAACATGGCAAAAGCAGCTTATTTCTCAGAAAAATGTACGAAAATTATCAACCAATTCTTCAAGACTCGAAGAAAGTTGCTGGATTCAGATTAGGATTATGATAACAGATTTGGGGGAAAGATGAAAGTTTTGGGGAAAACAGTCGATGAAGATGCTGAACATTTTACTTTACAAAACCAAGTAAAAAGTATACACATAAACATAGTTATGTATATGCTGGCCTTTTCAAAACCTTCAGAATCTTGAATCCAGATCTATAGACTGCATGACAGCTTAATGCTCAAAGGCTTGGAGAATCCGGAGACGGCTTTCCCCTTTTTCTTTAGTGTAGCTATTTTGACAAAGTTTGAATGAGTGGGAAGATAAAAGGTGAAATAAAAAGAAACAACACAAGAAATGCTTTACCTTAAATAGGATGTCCGTGCACATGGCCTTCCCGTGGGTAATGATGGGCTCTTCATCCTCTCCTTTACCGTCCCAACAGTCTAATTCAATACATCTGTACAGGATGAAAAATAAGAGACTAGTAAATTTTTGAACTCCTCAGATATCATACAGCTTTTTGTTGTGCTCCGTAAACATTGAACCAAACTCTATTTTTCTTCCGCATTCTACCTACATATAATCTGTCTACATCATCATGATATAGGTCCATATCTTACAATACAATACGATACAATATGAGGAGCCATTACCGTAGATTGCACATTGTACATAATTGATATTTATAAGGTGTGTAGACATCACGCACCACACATAAAAATGTGACCTTCTCTTTCCCTTTCGCTTTCTCCGTCTCCTCACTTTCCGTTGATGGTTGATGTCTACGACTCTGGTCTTATTTTTATGGCCCACACGAGCTTCATACTTTGTACATACAATACTTTAGTGCTTGTACACTACATATAAAAGAAGAAGAAGAAGTGGGACGAAGAAAAGTCTACTTTCGTGACTTGATCTGGAGTTCCAGCTCCAGCTCCAGCCTCAGCTTCAGTTCCAGCTCCAACTGGCGCGTCAGTTTCATATCTATCTTTAGGTTGCGATCTATCTTCTTCTTTTTGTGAAAACTTTTACTCCATTTCGGTTCCCCTTTTGCTTCTACTCTCTGGTCTATTAGATTAGATGCTAGGTTGACTTGAGTGTACAATGTACAGAGTATAATGCTGGTGCACTTTACCATCTCTTCGTCTATCTGTATCTAGCAAAGGTCCAAGTAGATTGAAGACATCTTAAATAGTTAATAGGCTATAGAAAATGTGTGCCCTGCTCCTCACTGTCTCCTTCCCTACAACTTTTATGAACTATGTCATTTCTCTCGGTGGCACATTATGCAAATACATTGTACATAAACGTATAGTTGTGTAGTACACACTAGGTACTGTGTACTATACAATCATGCATGCGGCTATCTATGTCTATCTACATACACATTACACATGTATGAACAAAATTGCCTTTGAGAGGGTATGACGTCTGTGGAGAGAAAAAAGTAGAGGACACAAAGCAGAGTGGATGGCTACTTATTTACAAAATGGTATTAACTCTATACTGTTAGGCTGGTGAGACTGCTAGGCCATGCTTTAGAGCATCAAGCTCATCAAAGTATTAGCGACGAGAATTTACGTGGAGAAAGTCAAAGTTGTCTTCTTGCAGACTACCTTTTCTACTCAATCCTAAGTGCAGATACTACTCTAGTCTCTGCATTTTTTAGTTTTTCCGACATACATGTACATAAGTATACACAACACAAACAGCAACAGACTGGAAAAAACGGGTGAGAACTTGTTTTCGGTCTCCTCTTTGGGCTAAAAATATATTTGTCCCTTTACTTTCTATCCGCCGTCCATTTGTACTTACTCTTACAATATTATGCAAGCTGCTTTCACTATCTTTGATACTGTCAAGGAGGACTAAAACTAATATGCATACAGTAGTTGATATAGTTGACATGTTGTATCTTGTGTGTATTATCCCAGAGCGTCCTCAGTTCTAGTTGCTACTCAATAATTCAGAAAGGGCAGAGATAAACGATGACATATTATAAAAGATAAATGGATAGAGTGTGTCTTGCGACATAATGAGATTTTTACATTACATTTTACGTAGAGTGTATCATAGTCTCAGCTAGCTTAATAAAGTTGGTTGCGTATCAGATGAAGCTAAACTTAGCCTATTCTCCCATGAAAATTGGACATTTTATGATATGCTAGTTATTAGAAATTAGATAGCTAATTAATTGTGAGATGCTATCTATTTTTTGCATATATGTAGATGTAGAAGTAAAGCGCTTTTGCGTCCTTGACATTTCAAGGAGGAAGAACCTATTTGATTTTGGAGTGGAGATTTATTGATTTTGATGCGGAGAAAGTTGTGCTTGATAACATTTTTGGTTCAATCTGCTTCATCGAATTTAGCTGATCTTGTACACTTTTTATGTTAAGGTAGGTAATTTTTTCATGATCAAGTTTTAATAATAATTTTGATGTGACATACCGGCAACCAGCGAGGAGGGTTTGACGATACATTTCAACACTTGACTTTCCGCCAAATTGACGTCCACTCAGGTACGTGTTGTGGGAAGAATTGATATAGTAATGTGACAAGGGCTGGTCCATATCCATATAAATATCCAAACGGTCTGTGTTCAAATACATACAAATGTATACAATTAATATGCATTCATTTAGTAAATAATACTGTTGATGGTGATTATGCCAAGGCAAAGAAATCTAAAAATCCTAAAAATGATGGATTAGAAAAAAAAAAATGTGGAGAAATTTATTTACCAAGAAAAACAGGGGCATTTTCATCGGACATCAAGTAGCGAATGAGGCCGTCTTTACTCATCCGGTTGGCAGCTTTGAGCTCTTCATTTGGCTCGTAGTTTTGTATAATTTCAGAAGCCCGCTTTTCGTTGTATAAAGGATACAAGATTTCATTGAGTCGAGGATCACGTTGCTTATCATTCAAAAAATTGATTATCTGTGGTATCTCTATGTAGTCTGCTTTTCCCCTTGTTCTATAAAAATTCCAAAGAGGAATAAGTATTCATCTTCAATTTTTGCATGCATTTTGCGCATAGCAACTTGCTAATTCTACGGTGTAACTCTGGTCATTAAACTCGAATCAAACTACTCCGCGCTTTTCGACATTACATGCATATTTACATATTTGTGCTTATTGACTGAAATGCCTCGCAAAGTGAGTGCACATTGTCTTGCACACTCAACGAACATGAACAATGAACACGGACAGTCTCAGTGGCCCTCAAATATACATTTTTTGGCATTCGTTACATATTTTCTTGGTGTTGGTTCGTGCCAGATTGTCATTAGCATAATTATGAATTAAGAGGTAGTATACAAAGTTTATTTGAATGGGAATGCGAATGTGAGTGTGAATGAGACTTTGGATACGTTTATATTATGGAAAGCATGAGGAACAACAAAAGAGAGAAACGAGCAACGATTTGTCTGTCTGATCGTTGGTGGTCGTGGTCACATTGCGTGTCACTAACGACTAACGACCAGTATGACGACAACTCGAGCTCATTTGCTTTCTCCATTTATAATAATCATTATAATGCACATAGTGTATGTTTGTTCCCATGTAATTTATGTTCAACTCACAAGGGATCTACTGGATAGCTACCAGCATTCCGTTTGTACACTTTAGTCTTGTTGTCTTTCGGAAAGAGACATTATAGAATGTGTTTGTACGACTAATTCGAGAGGAATTTCAACTTTTGAATGTGTATGGTTCATGGTTTATGCATCAGAGACACCATATTACACGCATAAAGTTACTGGATTATTTATCCATAAGGCAAAACAATCATGTTATATTAGGTTAGTTGCTTGCTTACATGGATTGGAAGAGCTCCTCGATATCGTTTCGTGGACAAATCTTATGGTAGAGTGCAACAAATTTTTCAAACGTAAAATCGGCCGGTTCAATCACATCATTCTGAAAAGAAACAAACAATTATTTGATTATTAGGTTGTCATACTTGTTTAAATTTAAAACAGTTACAACTGACGTTCCGCAAAGTTTTTACAATCCTTAAATGATAAATGGTAACCAAACAAGTGGGAAGCACACTTGAAAGGCAAACATCCAGTTTTATGTAACAATGCAGTAGGAAGTAAAGGAAAAGAAAGCTAATGCAAACAAACTTCAAATGATGAGAAAGAAGAATTCAAAGCGTTTCATAGGAATCGTTTAATGTTTAATATGATGCGGCACTCGTGCCCCGCTGACCTTCTGCTTTCCTGTAACGCTGTTTCTTTGTAGTGCAGTTAAATTCTAAATCACGTTTGTGTAAACAGTTGCCCAATAACCTCATTTTTTAATTAAACAAGGGAAAAAGTGAAAGACAGAGAAACAGAGACTGCCTCGCACACATGGAGCGAGCAGACTTTCACATGCACTCGAGCTTTCCATTCCTCTATTGCTTATTCTAAACTCAACACTGTTTGGACTTGGGCAAAAGCTACTCTGACTTATGTATAGAGGAAAGAGGAATACATTGTATCAGTTTATATCAAGTTCTCTATATTTATTTGTAAAAGCTTTTATATTGTGTTTAATATGAAGAGCTTTCGGTTTTTCTCCGGGCTCTTGTTTCAGTTCCGCTTAAACTCGACTCGATTCTATCTACCTTGCACGGTACAAAGTCAATATGGGAGTTTGACTAGATGGTTGTGTGCGGATTGTGAAAGCACCTTTCAATATTAATTAATCACCTCGAGCTCGTTTCACAAGATCCACAGAACACAACCCGGTGTACAAATCTTTTGTATGTAGATGTTTTTTCATTTCTGTACTTACGTGCGTACAGTGTACAAGGAAATTCCATCCTGTTTTTCTAGCTTTTCTACTTTTCGTTTTAGATTTTACTATGTACTACATTATGTTGTTTTTAAAAGGTGGATAAAAATACTGAAAATTTTACCTTTTCATTTGGAAGCTCCAATTCCGATAGACATTGGTAGACGAACTGTAGGGAGATACAAGAACAGAGAAGAGTTATTGTTTTATTTCAAAATATAATAAACTACCATGCAACAAAAATCTTGGAAATCTTTGTTGAAACAGTAATGTGACAGTTTACGGTTGAAAGATTCAACTTTATGCCGACTTTACTTGCATCAACTTCTAACTTTGACTTTGTAGAAAAATTTGAAAACTTTTTAAGTTTAATTTTCTGTATACGTTGACTTACTTATTTAAAAATAATAAAGTTACCTTTTCTGTTTTCCCTGAAGCAAAAGTACGTGCGATGCTCTTTACGGGAACTTTGCCGTTTGGATCCACGAGAAAACCCAACCGCATCCAACTAAAATTTGAAATGTCCACATCATTTATTATTATTATTATCAACAGCATCATGAGCGTCAAGATGTCACATATTCTGTGATGTCCTGGAGACATTTTTCATGCATGAGCGGTGTGCCATTATAACATCGAAACCAGCATCAACAACAACAGCATCATTAACCTGTGCACAAGGACTAATTAAATGTAAAGTAGAAAATACGAAAATTGGTGGAAGCGAACGACTTGTCTTTCAGATCTAATAAGTACAATCAAAATTTAAAACATTATCTCATTCGGCAGTATTTTTAAAATATTAAAGCAAACATTATGTTAACATCTAAGCAGGCACAAATAAATGCTGATAACATAATATGACTGAAGTTGAAAAACAACATACATTATAATTCGTCGGTTTTCCAGTTAATTGGATGGAAACCAAAAAAAAACTGAAAACAATAACCGTCGCATATTTATGATGTACAATGTACAAAGGCCAAAGGTTACACACTATAAATTTATTTTTCTACCTTATTTTTCTCGTTATTACAAACATCAGAAAAATGTTACTCCACCAATGAGTAACCTTTTTCAAAGACTACCAGAATTCATCACCCCGAGAAGCTTTTGCCCTTGCAAAATCTCATTTCGTTTGCAAGCCCGAGTAAAATGTACATTGTACATGTACCGTATATGTTTGAATTGTGCTGCAGCCGTACTATTCAAGTTTTTAGCCATAGAGTATATGTACATGATGTACGATCAAACGGGAAAATCTATGACATGCAGCACTATTCAAACGTGCCGTACAATTCAAACATATACGGTATGTAAAAGGGTGACAGTTTCATTTTCCATTAAAAAGCCACAAAGAACACCATTTTACGCAACATTTCAATCATACATAAATAATAAATAAAATCTATACAAGATTATTTTGGGCTAAGGCTACGAACCAAAGTTTTTTGCGAATAGTTAATTACTTTTTTTGCAGTCTCCCGGAGAAAAAATCCTGATGCCTTAACTACGAGCATGTTTTTGGAATGAAACGATGTATACATAAATCAATTTTCATTAAAATTGCAAAAAGAACGAAAAGCAAGCAGACGCAATTAAAAGGACTTCGCCGGCTTTTAATGTAAAATCTCTCCCCAATAGATTCAAATGCGAAAAATATGAAAATTCTTTTAAGGCCTGAACAAGAGTCAAAATTGTATGATCTCCAGATGAGAGATGAGATTTTTTAGACTCTTAGTACTGACCTCATGTTTTCTAAAGATAACACAAGATCGAAACTGTGACCTCGGGAGGTCACAGTTTTGGCGGTCTAGGGTTCATAACGCGGGTTGCATCTATCGGTAGTGAAATTTCCCATTTGAAGCTTATATTGCCCTTTGCGGCATTGGAGACAAACCTTGTACGTTTTAATTTCACCACAACTTTACATCCCTTTATTATTTCAAGATATAGTATTATCATACATTATTACCAAGCTTTGCATGAACATGTGTACGCATACAAAGTACACAAACACCAGTATAAATACCAGCACCCGGGTACACAAGGAATGGTAAATGTACGTTCAGAGTATGTCTTCCCAAGTAGACCGAAAAACCAGGTGATTTCATTAGGCAAATTAATTATAGATACTATAACTGTACTGACTTTGGTTGGGTCTCATTCTGCGGCATCTCTCTAAAACAAGCCATACATACTATATTAAACCGCTGTTTGTATTCCCCGGACATTTCTTCCACTGTTTGAACAGACATTATGTGTGTGTAAATTGTGTCTTGATGGTACCGTATACCGTATAATGACGTGATTATGCTTCATAATAACTAGGAGATTCTAGCGACAGATGATAGTGGAAGATGGTAGAACCATCAAGAAAATATATAATAGCAATATTAATATGAACTCAAATTTTAAGTCAAGTAGCTACATAGAGAAACTAAATATGAAAGCAAGTTAAGTACAGCCACAAAAGCTATAGGTTTGATTCCAAAATATACGTATGTATATGTACATTACACATGAGACAGGCAACAAAGATAAAGCGCAATAGTCATCATCATCATTCATCCATATCTCAGGACCACGATGTGATAATAATAATAATAAAATCATGTCACTTTTAAGCCGTCTACAACTTGACACCCGACATGAGACAGACTCATCATCGTTCTCACCAGAATTAGAAATTTCACACGTTTCCGCAGAAGGACAAAGACATGGAGACAGTCAAGTTAAGATAGAACATGAAATAATAGATATGAAATGAAGTGTAATATGTCGCCCTTTGATGCGCCGAAAATCTAGTGACAGTCTAGCTTTCTCTTTGGGAGAAAGTCATTTATTCTGCAGGCTTAATTAAAACAAGAGACTTGTGTTGCGAAGTAATACGTGCCGTACAAATATATGTAAGGTATGCCTTTTGTCATACCCTTTGTTGTACTCACCGAGAATATGCATAAAAGTACGTTTCTGCAGGCTGAAAAATTACGTACTATTATTTCAGAAAGCAGAAGCATACAGCTTTGGGTACACATACGGGCACCTACCTAAAATTCATGGGCATCCAGATACGTTTGTAGACGAAATAAATTGTGCAGACTTAACGTTGGTGCTCAAATTTTAAATTAAGCGGTGAATTTAAATATGGTAATTACAGTAGGTTACATAAACACAAAACAGGATAATATTGTACTATTTTGTTCCCTTCAGTCTCTCGATTTGCGGTATTATACACACATACTGTCATTATATTCAAAGTAGAAGCTCAGCAACAAATGATGATTATTATTTTCATTGTACACAAACCCAATAAACTGTTTTTAATGTTACATACTTTGAAAAAAACCACTATTTAAATGACTATTTGTGTAATGCAAAACAAGCAAATTAAGCAAATTTAATCCCTATTGTCATTTTCTTGCCATAAAAAGGCGTAGCTATAATTTCCTGTACGAAGGCGACTCTCAACTGGTACCTGTCGTTATCAAATTCAAAAGGGGATTAATGTACTAAAAATACATACGTCGTGCTCAAGGATTAACCGTTGACCTCGACTCATGAATTGTAAATCCGTGATGGTTAACAAAGCCACGTGTGCCAAATTATATGGCTATTTACATTGCATTTTAAATATAACAGGGAAAATACGTTGCGGATTGTTATGTTTCTCAAATAGAAAGTCCTCAAAGTTTTGCATTTGTCTTCTTCTGGGTTCACGTTCCAGTAAAAAATAATAATCGTAAATATCGTAATTATAAGAGTGAACCAGTCAATGAACCAAAAGAAAAGAACCGCCCAAAGTTACAGATTTTTATGAAAATGTGGTTGAGCATACAGGGGTCACTATCTAGTTTGTTGGCTGTGCTGCTCTACTGTGGCTCATAGAAAAAAGGAATAATTGAGCAACCATGTTGCTGTTTTGCGCATTACACTATCGTAGGAGTTGGGGTCAAAAATACATAGATAATTTGAAAAAAAACAACTTAACTGTAGGCTTGTGTTAAGAATATAATAGATGCTAGTGTGATTAGCCCAAAATACTGGCGCGTGCACGTGGAATGAATCTTACGTAAAATAAGGAAGGTGGCATAAATACTACTTTGAGCTTTCTCAGTGGGTAACTTTTTGTTGCTGATGCTGCTACAAATGTTGTTCAAATTTTATATATTTATTTACCTACCATAATCTATCATAATAAAATTGTCTACAAGTAACTGTATTAGTATATAGTAAGTTGTATAGTCGTTTCAAACTTATGTAAGACTTTCTTGAAATTTCCACACGGCGCAGTACTTACTGTTTCATAAGATTCGTGGAAGGACACACATTATTCATCTTGTTATTATGAGTGAGTGATCGTAAACCAGCTTGCCATTTCTAAAAAGGAACACAAAAAAACAAAGAGAGAAAAGAAACAAATCAGCATGCAAACTCATGTTAAATCAACAAGAAAACATGGTTAAATAAAAATAACTAGCACTTGCGTAATTGAAATTAAATTATTCGGTTTGTTTGTGAAAATTATCAAAATGAAATAAACGCAAGTGTCATCTTTTTCTTTTTGTCATAAAATAAATAAAAACTGGGCCAATTATTATGCATACAACTACGCGCAGACGTAGAAAAAGTCGAATGTTTTCAAAGTCCCAGTAGCACTTACAAGATGTACCACTGCATATTGTATACTGCGAATACAGTCGTGTAATTTCCATTTGCTTACTAATTTTCCAAATACTAGTCATTAAAGTTAAGTCACCATAACAGCTTGTATGCTTTTACAACATGTAATGCATGTACTAGAAAGAAACTTTTCCCCAAAATTTGCGCCCAAACCAATTCCAGGAACTGAAAAGAGTTGGCTTTGGTTCATCAAACGTTGTTTGTAGTTTTCATGAGTTTGTCTGCTTTATTCTTTCAATGCAATCTGTAGAAGAAAACTAGTTGCAAACAACGTAAAAAGCTTGCAGATTTAAAGTATGTTCAAAAAAAAAGTTTAAACACACATTTTTGGGACCCTTTTATACCGAATTGGTTATTGTACAGAAAAATCAGAGGTCAAACAAAAAATACACACGGAAGAACAATAACGCACACTGGAGAAATTGTTTTCTGATTCCCGATGTGGAAAATCAGGCGTAAATACCTTCTGTTGTATATTTACTTCACTTTTTACACTACCAAAAGGAAAAGTTGAACAATGGAAAGCAAACGCGTTGTAAAAAATAAAGAACATTTTTGTGAAGGAAAAACAAAGAGAAGATTATTCTTTAATGTTTGCCATCAAATGAAAGCTCTGTAAATTTCAATAACTAAATATTTGCCTTCGTATTTTGGGGATATTTACACAATTTTCCTAATAAAACAGTAGGTACTTTCTTTTCTTTCTCTACTACAGCTCCAAAGTTGTTGTGATTTAGAAAAAGCTCGCCAGGTTTTTTAAAACTAAATTATTTGCTGGTCTTTCTTCAGCTCTGCTTGTTTTACCTATGAATGTCAAATAATTTGTTTTTTAAATGCATCAGAAAGCATGTAGTTGCATGAAGTTTCTTTATTTTGCTTTGGATTGAAGGCCACGAAGCATGCATAGTGAGAGGGTAAAAATCAAGATATAAACATATGCAGCTTGTGACACTCTCAGGAGCTCGAAACCTTTGTATATATTTGCAACAGTCTTCAAGATACTAAATCAAATAGGATTTTTGTATGCAACTGCACTGAAAAACTTGTTGAGGAAAAAACGACGAGATTAAACTTGAACAGCATACATATACCTAGGTTGATAAAAAGCTTTTGGGTTACATTTCAATTTGTTGCACAAACTCATTCTATGTTTCAGGTTTTTAATCTGATTGCTTTTCTTTTTCTAAAGACAATTTTAAAATAAGGCATTTTGAATGCAGTAAAATCAAATTATCTTGAGCATGTCTTTCAGATTTTATACAAGTGATTCATAAATTGTACATTGTACTCTGTATTTACACATAGTTATTTGTAGTTACTCACAAGCTTGCAATGCAAAAGAAGAAAGTAACAGAACATACATGGTTACTCTATAGGGAAAATATTCTTTAAATATTACTCACTTATTTCTTTCTCTATTGCATACGATGGATAGAGATTCTATGATATTTTATTCGGACAATGGTCCAAATAAAGGCTTATCCTCTTCTATGCACACAAAGCGATGAAAAGAAGCAAATTCCTGAATTAAGTATTAAATTCCATTTCCTTCGAATGCTGCATTACGCATTGTGTCTATTGTATTCCTTAAAAGTTTTGACATTCATAGCAATATATAAGAAAAAATCACGTTTAATGTTTAGATTTTGTGCCAGTTTCTTAAAGTTAAACCAACGTAGTATATCACTAACTGATTAATTTTTTCATAAGAAATATGAAACATCGGCGTTAATCAGATCCGTTGTTTTTGTTTTATTGAGTTATAAATTGTACAGTTTAAATCATAAAATGTACAAAGAGCAACCGAAACATCAAGAAATATGTAAGCACATAAAAATTGAAATACTTTTAAGTTTAAAATTCATTTAACAAGGATTTACAAATTTTTACGAGAAAGCGGCGGAAACTCAAGAATAGAATTTTTTATGCATTCCGACCTTAAACTCTAATATTGACACAAAAGAATTTCAAGACAGAAATCATGCATGATTTAAAATAGTAACATACACATGCCAATGTCTTACACGAGAGAGCGAGCATGCAATTTTGATTATAAAGTCAATTACTTACTGCTTCTTGAGGCAAGTCATCGGACATACATTGTTGGCTTTCACGTTATGAGTGATCTTCCTAAGGCCGTCTAACCAAATCTGCATTTCATTCAAAGAGTCAAGACAAGGATTTATCGTTACATTTTTATTGCCATCACAGACACTAAAATGGACGAAAAAATTGAAAACGAAATTAAAGATTCCCCTCAAAAGTACGTAAATCGAAATTCAATAAACATTTAATATCCACTTCTTCAAATAATGAAACGTGTTTGTACCACCATCTATTTTACTGTGGGACATTCAATTATCAAACGCACGTTCTATGGCTGCCAGTACAATGTATATAGATACATAGGCTTGTACGTGAAGATAAACCATCACAAAATCGTCAACCATAAATATGACAGAAAAGTAGACCAAACAGCCATCATTACCATTGTTACTGGAATATTGAATATGCACAAACGATATTCAAAATTTTCCTTTCCATTCTGTTCGGCCGAAATTACACTACAGCTACCAAACAAACTTTCTCCTCTTTGTAAGCCTCTTTTTATTTTGTTAGCGTCGTCAGACCCACCGCCGCATTTACGCAGAAAGAATTGGTTGTGAACTTGTGTCATGAAATCGACGGCAGACCTGAATAACTAGATAGACGTGACCACACATGAACATATTTATCCAGCATGATATACAATACATGCATGGCAGGTCGTTTAATTCATGCTTTATACCAGTCTTGTACAAAGTGGGTTCTTTGTGTGTACATATAAAGTGCATAGCGGAAGAATGGATTATAAAGTGAAGCATTAGATAGAGAAAAAGGCGACGATAACTCAATTATTATTATATTGTCCTGAACATTCGATTTGAGCTAATGCGCCTATTCATCAATGATGTGGACTGAGGACGACTATCTCTCTTTCTCTCCCTCTATCTATATTTATCTGTATTTATAGCCTATCATGCTCCCCTATTCCTCGGAATAATAAAATGGCTAGAACGATTCACTGGCCTCGATCTTCATTTAATTTTGCAGTAATCACAAGGATGTACGGTATTTTCTTTGAAACATCGAAAATTTTTAGATCCTTCACTAAAAGCTTGAGCGATGAATTCAAAAACCAGTTATATCAACCATAATTCTTGGGCCGCATGCTTATAGTATATTTTCGAGCTTGAATTATTATTTCTTGTTAATGCTATTTTACTGTAAATCTGACGAAGCCGTAAAGAGTGTCCCAAAATATTCGCTGATTTGGCTTTTACGCGGGTATTGCAGATTTCAAGTGAACAACCGTTATTTTTACGAGGATAAAGCATCTCTTATTAGTAGAACCAAATTAACATGATACATACGACACACTGAAAGGATTTCACAATACACATATAGAGTCAGGGTGAAAGTCCGGGAGACGCGAGACGGATGCCGCAAGCACAACATCTTTAGTGCCAACGACTGACTCTGAATACTGATATTGCGTTATTTCTTTCATGCAGCTGTAGCTGTCTTGGAATGAATGTTGTCAATTTACGCCGTCTCTACCCATGTCATGTATGTATGTATACATAAATATGACTCAATTCACATCTATTGACAAACTCACTGCTTTTTCCTTGCGGGAGAATTTTGTCAACTTAATCAACTTGTCAAGTTGTTAAGTTGATCAATAGGCAGGGAAAGAGGCGATTAGTAACTAGTCAAACTGTCCCTGTATACCGTATACATAAATGAATAAAACATTCATATGCTCGGCATAAGCACGCACGTCCTTTTTATGAAATTGACTGGCGGCCGCATTACGACAATAAAAAACCTCTGATTAATGCTCAAGTCACAGCATATGTAATACGTACATATGTATGTATAATGTATACTTATCGCATAGTTAAAGAGCAACTTGTAGTTAAAACTCATTTGCTCATTACGTTTTACACTTTGTGCACTTGAATTAACTTCAACAGTTCAAGAATGATATAATCACACAGATAGGCTTTCCTCCACTTTATTTTAAGGAAACTGAAGGCTTGTAAATAAATTATGTGACCTTTGGTTCAAAGTGCTGCCAGCACTTATCTCATTTTCCTAATGTATACAGTACAACTTATAGATACGGTTCAGTTATCGGCAGCGAATAAATTAAATGCAATTGTTTTTGTTATTTATAAATTTTCTTGTAACTAAGTTAGATAATTGTAATAGTACTTTTTCAAATAATTTTCATACATTCATGAATTAATAGAAGACCTTTCTTTTATAAATTAAAGTTAAATTTTATAGATAATCCAAAAAATCGAGGTTCTACTCCATCCACATCTATTCATTCTCTGACCTAAAATTCGGCCTCACCCAATTATCTCAAAATAACGAGCTAATTAAAATTTCCATCAAGTTTAACACTTGGTGCAGCTCATCTTATTGGAGAAGAGTGAAAGTAACACTATTTGACATCAACACCAAAGTTCAAATTCATATTAAATTCCCTGCGCCTTCATCTCTCTCTACACTCACACACATAATACACACACGCGCACTTTCACTCTCTTTGTGGTGAGGTTCTACACAACATAAAACCTCGATAATGAGAATTTAGATTCAACTGTACTCCTCGTATCCACTATCCACCAGCCAAAAGACAATGCGCCATTGTTCGTTGTCTCCCACGACTCATCCCTCCCTGTGGTATCATGTACATACATACAGTAGTTATAGGATGTAAATTTAATACTTGAGTTTAAAGACGAGAGTAAGACAAAAGTGAAAACCGAGTATCATGGAAGACAAACAGGAGTGAAAATGTAAAATGTCAGATGATGAAAACGGAGGGCCAGATATTTAATGATTAATTGTCTCTCAATACAAAATAATATGTACAAAACCCAACACGTTATCTTCTGTTTGTACGTATTAATAAAGAGCATGTTTAATGAGCACACGTTTCATCTCGTCATATCTACATTTGGATTGTATAAAATATGGACGAGAGGAATAAGTTACCTCCTTCTTCTCCCGAATCAGTATGCATATTAAACTTTAATTATGACTTTCTTCACCGTGTATAAATGCATGAAAGTATAATATTATTACGCGGTTGATACTGCTACCAGAGCAGGGAAGTATACCAGGTAAAAACTGAAATTACAAGCGCAGTATTGTCAGGCCAACAGTAGTGGTTTTGGCCGAGTAATAATAAAGCGAGAGAGAAAGAAAGAGAAAGTAAATTAACTTTGACTCCAACTCCAATTTCTCGTCGTGATCCACAAAACAAGGACATAATATCTAATTGTGACTACACACACACACTACAGAGCGCAGTGCCTGGCTGTGTTCGACGGGAAGGATTTGAGCTTGGGATTTTTAGGCAAGAGAGAAATATAATTATTCTAGTTAATTTTCTCGTGTCGTCACCATCACCGTTGTCGTTGTAGCTCTAGTCTTGTAGCTGTATTTATAGTCTCCGTCGTTGGGTTTGTTGTCAATGAGTTTACTTACATAATACATAGATTATACATACGTATTTATGTATGTATGTAGGTATGTACCGAAAGACATTAGAATGAGGCAAAGAGTGTTGTGGAGGAGCCGTAGTATTAGTTACTATCTATTGTAGTTGGGTCGATAGCTTGTTAAACTAAAAATGTATAGGATCAAATTAACGGTCGATAAACACAATAAACAACAAAAGAAGTCATCGAATGGAGAGGGGAGGACGGAGGCCGCAGCAGAGAGAAAAAGAGAGTAACTAGAGAAAACTATGGAGAAAGTCAAGCCAAGTAAAGTGGAAAGAAAATTGAAGGATGAAAATGAGAAACTATATAACAAAGATCCTATACGTACATACATTGCATAGAGGATATACATACTGGTGTATGTTTCCTAAATACATACAGGGAGATTTGCACATGTGTGCGTCTTTCCTATTTACCCTGAGGGAAATTGTCTTTTCAAGCTAATGGAAAACTCATCGATCTTGCCCTTGTCCTATCCTTTTCTCTTTCTCCATCAGGCTGTAGGTTTATTTTGTGTACAAAGAATAATCTCCCGTGGAACAGATAATGGTAAGTAATAATAATCCTGCTGTGTTGTTGCGTGGGAAACAGGACACCTTTTCCTCAAGACATTCGGTACAATAATTCATTACTTTCTTTCATAGAGCTTTTAGGTGCTTGAAGCTATTGGCGTTTTGTCATTTGGGCATTAATTTAAAAGCAAAGGTCAAAAACAGAATTCGTATGTATATATACATGTAGCTATTGTCAATTTGAAGAGGGCGATGAATATTCTTCTGTTGTAAATCGTCGGGTGGAAAAATAGTTGATTAAAGTTTGTCTCAGGGTAAAAGGTAAAAGAAAATAAGGATG
>JAQIVE010000600.1:0-34608 GCA_034698285.1 Sminthurinus bimaculatus
TACAATGCACACACTACTTCATTTATCACTAATACGGTTGAACCTACATGTATACTAAAACTGTGTCATTGCTTATTGTGTACAATAAAATGGAGCTATTAGCTACAAAGCTATGAGTAACAGTATAGTACATAAAAACATTTTTTATATTAATTCAGCCGCAATGTTTCTCATTCCGCATGCTTCCCTCTGTCTCGCCATCGCATTCCTTTGTTTTGCCCTGTCATTTTTCGTCTTGTCTTGTCTTTGTTGTCATGTCTTGTAATTCCTTTTTATCTCTTCTTTCTTCCGTTTCCTGACGTGCGGATGATAACAATAACAGTGTCGTCGTACATAGATATCTATTGCCCATATATGTACTTTATGGCATGGTTAGCAGAGTGTACGTAATTCGATTTGCAGAACTCCAACTTTACTGTAAATTCGTAGCAACTCTGGAAAAAGTGTCTGTCCCTTCTACATTTACTATTATTTTATTTTATTGTCTCAATTTCTTTTATTCGCCAAACAAAAGTTCGATAAGATGAGCTCGTTGCACATAAATTCCTTGCAGAAAAAGTATAAATATTACATATACTGAAAAAACTGGATATTTGAAGGAAGCTCTGGGTAAATGCTGAGCAAACAAGAGCCCGCAATCTCTATTTGCTTATTTTTTCCAAAACACGAGTCAATGCAGTTTGCACCATCATCCCTTTTTCATTTGTGGGTTAGAATAAAATGTTGTTGCATAAGCCTGAACAAAAAGAAAGCTTTTTAGGCTTTAGAAATAAGACTGAGGCTAGATATAAAAGTGTTTACTCTTCCTTTAATTTCTTCTGTGATTGTACAATACAATATGATAAAATATACTGCACACATACAGCGACAGTTTCTGCTCAAAACTTACTACTTACTACTCACCATCAAAGTCCTCGTTATCGGGACCTTGTACATACACATGTGCATGCATGCATTTATATTTGTATTGTCTGTGTGCAGTCGTCTTTCTCTAATTTGTTGACAAAAGAGAAACTGGATACGAAAAAGATTGTGGTGTTGTCTCAAAGTACATAAATTAGTGAGCGTTAAAGAATTCCTGGATTTTATATGTAGGATTCGAGCGATGTTCATAGAAAAGTAGCGCGTCTCAATTTGCACGCTGTATAAAAAGGTTCTGGTTGGCTTGCATGTACAGTTAACATACATTTAGGTTTTTATGCGTATGTGTGAAATTTTTGGAAATGCAATTGCCAGGAGGAGAGAAAACATTAAATTCCATCACATTCACTCTATGCTGCCCCTTGGCTTTTTGAGCAAGAGAAAAATTCACAGGGTATTGTGCAAAAGTTGATGCAAGTGGGATAGAGAGAGAGAGAGAGGAAAGGAAAACCGCTCCGGGATTCTTCCTGAGATAAACAAATCAATATTTTATCCTCTAGGAGAAGAACACCAGAGATTCCTTTTCGCTCTTTGGTTGTTGGTCAGGTGACACAAATCGATGGTCACAGGCACACGTACACAAATAATAAAAGCCAAGTCAAGAATTCATACTAATCCTATATACATCTACAGAGGCAGACAGTAACTATAAGTATACGGTTTTTGGGTATTCGACTAGAGGAATGGTCGAGAAAAATAGCAAAAGTTGTGCAGTCGACACATTTTCATCCGGAGAAGTATACACAGAATCAGAGTCGATAAAGCATGACAAAAAGTACTTGAAATATACTGTGGTATAAATAACAAGTATATATCTAAATCGTAATAGGGAAACTGTACAAAAGTGCAACCCAGAGTTTGAAAATAAAATGGGATTGAAACCTCTAGGTTTTCTCAACATTTCTTCAACGAAATTCCGATGGCTCATTTTCGCGAAAATATGAAAACAGAAAAGAGACGTTTTTACTCTCAATATCAAACTTCTCTATTAAATAGAACCGCATCTTTTGTTAGCCTCATTTTGGATTTTAGCTGGCCGCTGGTCTCTTTGTTCTATCTCGATTTCACTAAATGGAAGACGAAATTGCTACTGCTCATCTTTCTGGGTGTAATTGGCAGTGACATTTTATATACATGGAATATAAAGAGAATGGAGATGCTTCTGATGCTGCTGCTGCTGCCGCTGTTACTGACAAGTTCAAAAAGAAGTCTACATACACACAGTGTTAGTTATGTATTATACTCACTACTCACACTACCACTCACAATGAAGCACACAAAGTTCTCTTGCATGTCTTTTTGGTCGTGGTTCGTTTCTCCGTTCAGTTTGTTTCTATGGTGGAGAAAGTTGCCATTACCGTGTCATATAAAGATAATGGCTTGGCTTTCATCCTAAATTTTCTTCAAGAAACTATAGAGCATTGAGTAGCCAGGATCCTGTTTTTCCAGTATTATTTCATATTATGTCTGAGCCATGCTACGGAATGTATTATACATATACGAATGCTTATAGATCCCTTATATTCCACGTATCTTTGCATGGTACCCCTTTTTTTCGCTCTAGAATATTATATTACGACTGGACTGCATACATTTCTATGTACAGAGTACACTGGAGTTTCGAAAATCTGGAGTCTCCAAACTGGACGACATGGACTCTGCGCGAACGAGCGGCAAGCGACTTTTGGCACGAGCTCATTTTTGCAATCTCTCTGTGATGACTATCTCTTTCCAGACAATATTTTCTCCTCATTCCCTCCCTCTGAAATCGAATCCAACTTTGTCCAAATATTTTCCACCATCCAGCTAACTAACGGCTGTAACAGTACACTGCATACTGCATACATTCCCCTTTTCTGGTTTTGAAAAACGAGTCGATTTTTTTGCTGCATGTACGTTATACACAAAATGAAAATTTCTCAAATTTCTCAACTTTATCATTTTATTTCTATCAGCGAATGAGTTCTTTTAAATCTGATACACGAGAAGGAGGAATGAAAAATGGAGTGATAAAATGCAGGGCACTGACAAATATTCATATTTTCAATGATGAAGATTAATGTTATCTGTTATCCCTTTCAATTTTGAACATCTTTGAATGTAAGAACGAGGAAACGACTCGGGTGAAAAATCCATGCCTATATTCATTGCCTGTATTTTTTGAATCAGTTGAAAGATCAGAGGAACGGTAGAAAATACGTATCGGTGGTGGTTTTGGTGGGTGGTTGGCGTAAGTGTAAGTGTAGGTTTTTGTGTGATTGTATTGTACTGGTTTTGCAGATTGTCGACATTATTATGCACAAACTATGTACATAATGGGTATGTAATATATTATACCGTCCCTACATGGGAGATAAGTACAGTATTTTAGAATAAACACAATATCAATATGTGATGTATTTATATGAGGTATGAGTGGGCTGTTTTGTTTTCCTACCGTGTTTGCATACATTACTGATGTGACTGAAAATGAAATGCCTTTCTCTGTTTACTATGTGTGGTTTACTGCCTGTCTGATGTATTGTGCCGTAGACACACTTATATGCACGTAGTTTATGTATATCGGAGGGAGAAAATATCGCGTGACTCAACTCGTTTACTTGTCCCAGCTCCGCATTATATACTTACTTACTTGGATATGTACAATGTACATGCAAATGAATTGACAAGCTGTTTGAATTTGCATTTTATTTTCGAGTCCTCACCACCACCGCCACATCGTACCCAAATGTAATGCCCAATACTTAATGCCTAATGTGTATTAATGATGTGGGAAAGAATTCTAAAAAACTTTTAAATCAAAACGTTGAGCTCCATTTTTCGTTCCAAACTTTTACGACTTGCTAAAAACGATGTTACAAACGTAAAAAGTTCCAATATCCTAGTTTAATGTGTGTGTAGGTACATAACTCATTACCTCCTGCTTCTTTCATGTCAAACAACAGTGGAAAGTGACAGCTTTTGAATTTTATCATTTCTATGTACAATGTACAATGTACATACAGTGAACTAGAGTGCAGAGGGTACGTACGTACAGTTGACAGAGTATTAAAATGTCAGTTGTGTATTGCTAATATTACCATTGCTTTTGTTACCAAACACAGGGTTCTACATTTTTCATTAGACGCAGGCAGACAAGAAGACAGGGACAGACCATTCAGGCACATTTTTTCTTTATCATTTGATGTCACTCCTGTGTTTGGTTCATCCATGTAGACATGTTGTATGTACATAATATAGGCTCCGCCTGTTTAAAGTTGCTCCAATTTCCTAGTAACGTTCTAGCTTCAAAGTTCGCTTTTGATGCCTTGCCAATTCAAAGCGGTTTTTATGAGAACTTCCTGCTGTTAACATTATGTGGATACAGCTTTATATGGCCAAAATATTCTCGCTTTATGTATAATGTATAGACATTGTTTCATTACAGTACGACAAACAGTTTGAACTTGTTGTTAGGACAGTAAATACAATGTATACCTACACACGAGAGCACTCAGGTCAGGTTCAGCAAAATAGAAAGGGGAAATTGAATAAAAAACGTCGGTAACATACAATACAGGCTACGGTATAATGGATATTTAAAAAAGAAGAGAAGAAGCTCTATTGTCTCTGCTTTCACCCATATTTTACTTACTACGTGTATGTTTAATGTTTACTTTACGCTTAGGTTTTAATTGCAGCTTTAACGAAATTCAAAATTTTCTCTTGGTTCCCTAATATATGGCTGTCAGTCTCGTTTTGAAAACGTACTCATGCAAACTTTTTTCTCGATGAAATTCATTATTCAAAAGCAAAAATGTAATGAATAGGAAAAAATTGTTCAACTTTTCGCTGGAGCTCCTGCAGTAGAAGTTTTTCTTCTGCCACCTTCCCATTTTGGCTTGGTTTGGTTAAAGCGATTAGTCATCCAAACTGTTTTAGTTACATGTACGTACATATGTGTATGGCATTGCAAGGCATGGCGTGTTGTTTTGGATTGTTGTGCGACATATTCGTGCGTATGAGAGCAAATCCGACACAGAAGTTCACTTCCACGCACACTGGTACATGGTACATGCTTACTTATTAGTTTATGTATTAATGATGATTTTTTTCTAAAAGTACAGGTATTTGCTGAGTGATATGTGATATGGCGTAATAGAATTTTCACTGCCAACCAAGCGCAAGTTTTTCACCTTTACAGAATTTTAATCAACTTGTTGTTGATTATCATGCAGTTTATTTGTTCTTTGATACACACTGCAAATCATGGCCAATTGCTCCGAATGCATTGTATGTATAATGATAGAGTGGCGTAGTTTACAACAGCTAATTCCAGCTCTGTCAATTACTGTTGTGCACACTGTTCAATAGTTGATTTCTAGCGACCAACTGTATGTACTGTGTATTCATTTCGCCATGAAACTTCTTTGATTGACTCAAACTTGTTAGATACTATACTGTGTTATATATCTATCATGTATAAACACACGTACTGCATAACTTATGTGTGTGTCTAGAAAGATAGAGAAAGAAACAACAAGCAAAATATAGCAGACGTAAGGTAAGCCCATACAAGTCTTTTTAATCCGATTCGGGATCTATCGATTGCCAATTACAATTAACAATTAGGATGTGGGGTTCCTTTTGTTTTGGTGTGCACATGCCTACAGTACATGTATGGTGTATGTATGTATGTATGTATAGTTATAGTATGTGCAGTTTATATGCTTCCAGACACTTGCACTCGCTGCAAGTTTTTTTAGCTCAGGCACGGATACATACGTACATAAGTTACGTACCAAGTTACAGCACGTCTAATTGATTTGTATGCATTTATATGTTGTGTATTAGGGTTGGAGGTTCTTTTGTAAGGAATAGAGAAAGTTGGATTTAATTTGAACCTTGGACTTTGCTCATTGTGATCGCCCCCTCATCTCTTCCTTCGTCTATTATTAAAGTACTTTCATCTCAGCGTAATGATATGCTGTGAGAAGAGAGAAAGAAATAGAGAGGCCTACAAGGGTTTTTACTGTACATACACTACATACTCAGCTGCATATCAATCTTGTATAGCATAGTGTGTTGCATTACATGGCGTGAATTTCGCCAACCCGTCAAACTGTAGAATTCCGTACATTGATTTTGAGCTTGATTTTTTACCAGTTCCAGTGGAGTACAGTGAAACCTGATGACAATGACAACAATTTTCCACCAAAGAAAAACGTGTACTATGCGTACCCGTGCAGTTCACAGTATTGAATTGCGATAAAACGAAGGTAATTTCCTTCGATAAATTGGCTTCATCTACAGAGTTGAAGTTTTCAAGGGACAGAAAACACAATCCAAAAATACATCGAACTTTATTTGGAAAACCTTGTATATTGTGTACATGTGCATGTACATAAAAAAGAAGGCTGGAAAGCCAGGCAAAATTCCCCCGAAAGTGAAAAGGATGTGATATGAAATCAGGCAATTACAACCATATTTTTAATAATAACTCGACGTTTCTCCGTTCTCAATTAAAGCACACAGAGAGACGTCATATTACTCATATTTTTTACGATATATATGTATATGTACACTATATATTATAAATTATAATGCGATAAAACATAAAATGCAACATAATATACGGCGCTCATTAATCTGACGTTTTTATCTCTATTAACTACACACATTGTTTAGGTACAGCGGCGGAAGTTTAGCGTCCCGCTCTAAAATTCTTTTCAACTTTTGCATTTTCCCCCACATGTATACATTATACATGTATATATATTGCACAAGAAGAAAATGGAGAGAGCAGAGAAAGTTAAAGAA
This sequence comes from Sminthurinus bimaculatus, assembly GCA_034698285.1. Taxonomy (NCBI): domain Eukaryota; kingdom Metazoa; phylum Arthropoda; class Collembola; order Symphypleona; family Katiannidae; genus Sminthurinus; species Sminthurinus bimaculatus. The sequence continues at coordinate 6,721 of JAQIVE010000600.1, forward strand.
AAAGTATTCGTCATGCAAAAATGTGCTTACAGACCGAATACTCCAACAGAGTCCATTTCACGTTCGTCACACTTTTAGAATCTGGATCAGCCTGTGGATTCCATCGCTCCATCAGCCACTCCATACTTTGCGTGCATACTAATGCATACCTACACTATGCACACACATGCCTATGTTCTGTATGCAAACAAGCTGTATTCAAGGGATAAAATTGAAGGCGTCATTACATGAAAAGGTCACCAGCTAGTTTTCTAGCCGAGCGCGTAATAATATGGGATATGGGCGAGCAATATCTACGAGCTACAAAAACGAACTGTGAGATTCAAATAGGGAAACCGTGGAAATGTGGATTTGGATGGACGTGAAATCAAAGCAAAATTCTTCGAGCAACTAGTTTCTTCCACTTTCACAAGCATGCATCAAACTTTTTGCTCGCTCGTTTTTTTAGAATAGAATATTTTAAGGAATAAATTTGTACGCACATGCTAGTCCGGAAAAGTACCTAACTGCCTAATGGAGAAAAGTCAGCAAAGTTTATACATAGATATGGAAAGATTGCGCAACGATTGTGCAATACAGTACAAAATTCTATATTTGATAAAATACACACTTAACAAATAACTCCAGTCTATGTATGTATGCATGTATAATATACATTGTATATATAATGTAGCTACATTTCCCCCTGACATCGTCCCTCCGTTAAAAGAGCTGATTAATAATGCAGAGAATAAGGCAATGAGCTCACTTTAATATTTCATACAGTACATAAGTATGTACACTACACTATTACATTATACATTACACATGACAGACACCGGCCGTCCTCCGTCCAGCTTGTTCCATTCTATTCCACACACAGCCTCTATGTATATATATGTATGTACGTATGTACTTACAAATTCATCGTGAGAGGTTACAAACTATAGACCTGGATTTTGTGGAACCATTTACACGTCATCGTCGTTTTGTACACAATGTTCATCGGCGGAAGGAGTTTAGAAAATACATTTTCGCTTATCACTTTGTAACGCCAAATTTGTACAGTGCATACATACATACATACTCACCTACACATGATACTTTATATATTATCTGTGTATACATCTTAACGAAAAGCAGCATGGGGAAATTGTATGAAAATAATAATAATAAATAATAATATAGTAATAATAACTGCATAGTAAAGGCTCACTTTGAACTGTCGACAGGTAGGCCTATACATTGTATTATGACAAGTGTTTGTATAGAATACTACATTAGTTACTTTATGAAAATTATTATTATGGCGGCACACACACACACCGAGCGGAGTCTCTAATCCATTATCTGTGAGACAAGTGTAGGATACCGTGTTTTCATCCAAATTAAATATACATACTCCCTGTATTACTTTGACAAACAAACGATGACAAGTTGTATAATGAAAGATGATACACAATACACAAAGCATCTAAAATTCTGTTTAGACTCTTGGAACACGCTTCCGGTTTACACAGGACAGAATTCCATGCATACAATAACTAACTATTACAAAACAAATAGTGTACAATGCAATCCAATGTACATAATGCATAATATGTAAGCACAATTACAATACGCTCTACACAACTGGGACGGGAAAAGACCTTCGTCATGACTTGACTATTTGTATTTGTAATAGTTACTTGTACGTATTTGTAGTCTACTCTCGCTCTCTCTCTCTCTCTCTCTCTTCAGGAATAATAAAAATGCAAGAGAAGGAACTTTATGAATAGCGGACGACCGCCATAATTAATAATTAACTAGACGGTAAGCTGTGAGAAAAGGGACGGGTAGACCATAAAAACTAGGTGTACACATACTTATACATTATACATACATAGTGTAAATACATAATGCGAATATGGTATTTTCCGGAGAGAGGATGAAACAAAAAGAGCTGAGCAGCCACATTGATTTATAAGTCGGGTCGAGACAAGCTATGTTCCAGATATTATTTTACTAAAAAGTGTCGACTTTGACTTTCCTGGCTCAATTATCTATTTATTTTATTCCACTTTTCGGGAAGTTCTCATATTACAAAAAACTTTATCGTACTCTATCTCTATCACACTATAATATGCTGTATGGATTGCAATTTTTACCCTTTGAAGTTGTTGTTTTGTAACCGAGAAGCAAAAGTGCCCTTTTGACATTTGAAATTTTTGACCTTTTACTTCGACTACAGGGAAGAATAACAAACGAAAGAAAGAAAGAAAGAGAGAGAGAGAGAATATAAAATAGAAAATAAGAACAACAATTTGAAATGAATAGCTAATGTTAGACAACTTCTTCTTTCAATTTCAAAAGTCGACTCGATTTCAACTTTGATGCAAATTGAGATTGAAATTTGAATTGAAATTGGAGTACAAACAAATACCAACTGTGTACATTATATTATTATACATGAATTGACTAGGGTCAACCTAAATGCTTTAGAATAATGTATTTATAGCATATTTCCAGCTAAACTAATGCAAAAAAGTTTGAATTTCAAACGAAACTTAATATATTGCATATAAACTTTTTTTCAAAACGACAGATCGAATGCCAGAGTTGAATGCGGCTGAAACTTGGGAAGCACTTTGAGTATTTTTTGTCCTTGGCCAGTCGTAAAGAACAAAGCTGACAAATTACGCAAGTGTGGTGCTCATATATGTACATTTTAATGTGAACAATACACAATAAATTTCATATAGATTTTCGTTATTTTCTCCATCCAGCTTTTGTATGTACTTTAGCTTGAAGTGCTTACATAGATATGTAATGTTTGTATGAAAGTATGTTTGTATATCAGCATTTTGTATGCATACATAGCTGATGGTTTTATAATTCGATTGTAATTACAATGCATTGTCCCGCTTGGGAACATTTTCACATATTGTCACTAATTATGGGGTGTGAAATAAGGAAATGCTTTCATTATAATGACGACGTCAGCGGCTGGATTTTCATGATCAAGATGAAAATACGGCTGTTGCTGTTCCCTTTTCCCCCTTCCACTTCAACTTAATCCCAGTTCAAATCCAAACCCACTAAGTATAAAATGTCGACGGCACAGTAAATTTGAACCATCCAAATTATATTCCATCTACATTGTTTTATCTATGTATATTATCACTGCTTCATAGGTCTATATTAAGCAGAAACGTGCTAATATTCTGTTTTATACACGCTGTCTTTTCTTCAAAAATATGACTGCTTATTTAAATTTTGACCTTTACTGACTTTCCCTATTTGCCTCCTACAATTTTTCAAATTCAACATTTTGGCATTCAATATGGAAATCGAGTGTACATAAATACTTCTGTGTATATACATTATACATACACACATACATACCTAAAATTCTTATATTACTTTGCATTACAAAAATGTACCGTTTGTATCTGTAATTATTCTGCCTTGGATATAAATAACAAAATTATACAAATGCACAAGGAAAAAGTTGAGAACGAGAAACGTGTAGCTATGGGACAGGGAACGCGGAGAAAAGAATAAGTTCATTTTTTGTGCACGTAAAAGTCATGAGCAGAATCAGAATCAGTATCAAAACGAAAAGGGGAGAAAGCTCGCTATGGTCTTCACCATAGTTACAAGGAGAAAGAAAAGGAGAGATGCAGTTGGAAATGGAAATAGAAAAAGGAACAAAGTTTTTGATGCTAAATATTCTGAATGTAAAAAAGAACAAAAAAAGTGAAAAGGGGGAAGCTGAGAGTTGAATTTTGAATGCTGAATGCTGTAGTAAAAGTTGATAGGGCTCTATGTATAATGTATACTATGCACATATTATGCATCTACATTGTACATTGTACATACATACACTTGGGAAATTTTTAACTTTGATCAGATTGCGTGAAATTTACCTGCAAAAACAAAGACGAAAATTCTCACTGAACGTGAAGGCTTGAAAATACAAATAAAGATGCTAGACGAAACATGTACAGTGTACAATGAATATTGGGCATTTTGTTGCCTATACAAAAGTACAATATATGTGCATATTTGTACAGACAACTGGGAGAAGAGTCCGATTCACTGGAGACTACGCCACAAGTTAAATGAACGGAAATTCGAAATTCCTGTTCTCGCCCTTTACTCCTTTTCCTTTCTCCTCCTTCCTGTCGCTCCCCCTTTCTTTTTTCTGTATTAACAGCAAAAGACTGAAAAAGTGCTCTCAAAATAAACCAAAATAGGTGTTTGAGAGAATTTTAGAAAATATGTACATATAAAGCTTTTGTGCCTCCCTATATGTATAATATACATACTTATTTGCACAAAAACTACAGAGGAAACTTTAGTGCTCTCTTGAAGACTGAGATAATAAAATAAAGAATGGCTTATCCCTTGTGTTTGCTTCCAAAGTTAAAGTTTAGGCCGTCTAAACAATTTAAAATTTAAATTTCAGACCACAAACTGTACCAAAAGTAGGATTGAACATAAAATGCAATAAAATAATGTGTACACTATAGGTATGTACGTTGTGTTTTATATCGTATCTCATACTTGGTATAAAAATAAGATTAAATAACTGTGTACACAGAGAGTTCCAGGCCCTTCCATCGTCGTTGACATTGACATCAAAATTCAAGCCATTCATATATATAGGTATTTTCTTTATGATAATAATATTTTAAACGTGTATAGAAGGTGGATGTGGATAGTCTGTGTGGACAAAGTTTAAAAAATCAAAACTTCCCCAAGACAAGGCCTTTTAGCGAAAGATAAACACGGAAAGTTCAAAGTATTATGAGGATTATCGTCCTGCCTTGCGCCTTTTCATGTTTTCCCCTAAAGTTTGAGCTACTGCATAGTGTATTATAATATATGATATAATATGTATGTATGTATATAAAAGCCAGCTTTAGACCGTCCTGATAAGAAATCCCTCCGATGACGGCCCAAGAGTTTATATTTTGTATAAAAAGCAATCAGTACTCTCGTCTTTATTAATTTCTTATTGAGGACCACGACGAAAATCTTTTTATCTTTGGCATGTCAACAAAGTTATCATCTTATATCACATTCCAACAAAATACAAACATAATGAACCTATACTGCTGACAACATAATAGATTGATCGAAAAGCTGGAGTTTGAAGGTCATATTTTTAAGATTCGGGCTACGGCCTTCAAACACGCTGAATACTATTTTGTAAATGAGGAGCAATCAAAATCAATAGATTTAAAATAATATTTCAATTGGTGTTGTTAGCTCTTGACTAATAAAAATTTAACTAGGTTGTCACCTGTCTGAAAATTTAAAATGTTGCTTTAAAATGCCCGTAAAAAAGAATGCAGGTCAATCAGGCCATAAAAAGGGATACTTTTACCCGTCCAATTTTTACTGTATGGAAACAAGGATACTTCGGAAAAAAATTAAAATTTCATTATGATATTATGGCGATGAGTTAAAATCATATTATCAGGATAGGATCAACACACACTTTGTTTTGAACTTTGGTTTCGTTCACAGATCACACGGAACAGCAGACACTTTTACTTTTCATTTTGCTCCGACTCGACTGATACTTTCGACGCTCTCCATAATTTATCATGTTTTCCTCTAAAACTCCGAGTGAAATTGGAATAGTTTTCCCCACGACGATATTCTCTCTTCACTTTTAACTTTCTCTCGTCTTTTCATTTCCCTCGCTTTGGAGATTTGGCTTGGTCGCCCTTGCCTTTATGCCTCGCCACAAATCGAGGTCAGGAGGAAAATGAAAGTTTGTTCAAAGCTATCAAATTCAAATTCGCATTCCGACTAACAAGAAATTGTAGTATAGTAGTAAAAGAAGAAGATACAGATAGAGACCACAGTACGATAGCTCTTCGTTTGGTCTTTTACATGTATGTATTTTCGTAAGGTTGCTGTTCGGGTGGCTGAATGTAAATTTGGAGTTGGTGTGTCCACGTGAACGCTCACTGCTTAACTTAGTTACTATGTATATGTGAAATACTATAAAACGCAAAGCTGAGCAAAGACGGTGCATTATGAATAATTATTAAGCTACGATCAATATCTTGGATGTCTCAGACACACTGAAAATCTACATCTTACTATATAATGCGAATATTTTATGATTCTTGCTGAAAATCTGAAAAGCTGGGGAAAGGTTGCGACTTGCGATTCTCTAGAATTTCTTCAACTCCAAATGCGGATACAGTCAAACATTGTATAGATTATTATTATTACTTTCACTATTATTATGATTATGTGCATTCATTTTCAGCTTAGATAGTCAAACTCGTCTAAAAACTTTGGCTTGGATGATTCAGAATGAGATTCATCCTTTTATATAAAATTACATTATTATATATGTAGTAGTAGTTTTCCCCGATGCAAATTCTTAATCAAATTTTGCAAACACATCTATATTATGATCGGAGATTGCAAAATACATGGAATATGACTTGGGAGATTTTGCAATAATAATTAAATATGACGTAATATTTATTACTTTTGTTGGAGTGAAGCCATGTAATTAGAATTCAAGTTTTTTTAGCGAATTAGCTGTTTAAAACCGTCTTACAAGTTGAAAAAATTCAGCTTAGTATTCAGACCCGGAAATTAAAATATTGGAACATAAAAATGCTTAAAATTGATGAAACGCATAAGCCAAAAAATTAAAATATTTAAATATTTTAATTCTTTCAAACTGACAACCTAATTAAAAATGTGGTGCAAAACCGAAAGTCAACATAAAGTGCTTGACTCCCTATTTAAGCTCCCTTTATTATACTGTCGGTGGAAGGTCAGAGGGCTTTTGATGAATGAGAGATGAGATGAGATGACCAAACAATTTAAAAATCAAGTAAAATAATAAACAGAAAGCGTTATAAAAAATCGTCCCAGAAAAATCATAAAAGAGCAAATTGTTTTCGCTAAAAGTTTGACCTACCTAAGCAGCAGATGACGAGAGATCCAAATTTTGTCATGAAATCCATGTTGAAAATCCAGGTAAAGTTGATTCGCCTGAGTAGAATGTTTTTTGATTTTTTGACAACTTTTAAAGCAAACTTTATGTACTTTTTGTCTGACGGAAAAATTCACAATTTTCTTCCGGCAACTCCTTTTCACTTTCGCTTGAGAAGCTAAACGTTAAATATTGCACTTTCAATTCAACTTTCACTCAAAACCGTAAGTATTTACAACTTTTTGATCCACTCGAGAACGAGAGTAAGAACAATTCAACGATTTTATTTTAAGTATTTAGGTTTGTTATTTTTCTATTGGTTATTAAGCACAATCTCCTTGTAGTTTATATCTTGATCCAAACTCTCCAGTAAGTAAGATTCACAAATCCAGTTCATGATTATTATACAGCCTCGTAGTATAGTATTATTTTTCCTTCGAATTAACACTCAACTCAAAAACTAGCACTTGCAATGTAATTATTTATTGACGTTTTAATTCACAAGCTTCGTTTTCCCTAGAATTTCCAATTTTAATTTTAAGTTGTCCACTTTTCAATAGAGAGACGATGGCTTTATAATGTTGTATATAATAGTATATTATTTGTATTCATCCGAAGGTGACTCTTCTTTCCCTTTGTATATTGTACAATGTACAATACAAGTATGTAGTAGGCTAGACAGAGATATACTTATGTACACTTATGTATGTATCGAGCTGGTATGCTTATATATAGCTACAAACTGAGAGTCAGAGTAGTTTGCTAATTGAGGAAATCCGTTCTTGATTCTGAATTCAAGTATATATACGCGGACAGGCTGTAGGCTGTATTAGTTAGTTGGTTGTTGACTAGCTGTTGGAGAGTATTCTCATGTACTTGTAAGTATGTACATATATTTATGTATCTATATTTGTGTCTGTCCAATCGCTCTTGTTGACAATGACGTTAGCGATGACGATCACGATCCACTCGGTAGTTCTATAATATGTAGATATTCAGCAAAGATCAGGGCCCGTCCACTCCGCAAAGCAAAGATCGAGCAAGTGCCACAAACCTTTCTTGCTGGTTCACTCACCAAAACCGAATTGCCAACAGCTTCGAAAAAAACTGCAAGAGAACAATCGCACATCAACATGGCACATTAAACTTGAAACAGAAACAAGGAGCGAGAAAATGTTGAATCTCAATGCCATCGCCCTAATTGATGTTACTACAAAAATACGCACACATTGATACACATCATCGCTAAATATTAGCATCAAGTCCTAAGAATGAATGAATGAATGACGTCTCATTGCAAAATGTATTTCAAATTTTATATAATATGATAATAAATGCAAAATATCAACTTTTGGCGACATTAAATGTTTTCTCAGAAATATCGTAAAACAGATAACTTTAATTTAAGTCTCAACCTTTAACCTTCAACCTAAGCAAATTTTTCTATAATTCAACAAAATGATACCAAAACTGCGTATAAAATGTTCAATTTCATTTTGAAAGTGGGATAATAGTCAAGTGTACTTTTGGAACTGTGGACATTGGACATGCAGCCAACAAAAATAGTATCAACTTATAAAAAAGAACTATCAGATAACAACGGTAATTTCACACTTGGATTTATTTATTGAATAATCACTATGGCCAGTGTGTTCATGTTCATACTGCATGATGATGATCATCATGATGATGTTGATGATGGGGATTGGAAAGGAAAAAAAAGAGTGTGGAACTGGAATCACTCTCGGAGAACTCTCAACAGTTAATTTTGATTTGGACAGAGAAAAGACCGTCCACTTCCACGCAAAAGGTTCCTTCCCTAATGTTTAATATACACAAGAGGCATGTATATGTATCTATATAATATGTATTCTACACATTACACATAGAAAATGGTGAGGAGAGGAGAGAAAATTAATGAAATATTCCAAGCGTGTCCTCGTGTAATGCGTACAGTTAGTGTCGTGTTGTGTAGTGTAATGTGTAATGTTCTATGTATGTGTATAGTGTCGAGTGCTCAAAAGTGGTAGGGGAAAAACAAAGCTCAATGATAGTAATTAGAAAGAAAGGAGAGGGAAAAGAAGTCCAAGTCTTTGCTCTTTGCCTTTTGTGTTCTATGCTGCGCTGGTCTACAATCTACGACTAGTTACAAGTTGCCTTTATTACAGTATTTTAAGACTCCTTGTACATTTAGTTTGTATTATTATTGGAGTAGATTATTATTATTACTCTACTGTTTCAATCTTTCTTCATTTCTCTTTTTTGGCTACCTTCTATTTATTTATGCACGTTCTGCATGCATACATAAATATACGTTCTCTCTATCTCCATTATTATGTATACATTATAGTAGGCCTGCTTAATGTTTAGTATAGCCGTGGATACAAAATCCATCGTTTCTCCATCCCATTGCTATCTCTATGTTTAGTATCTCTATAGATACTAGATACTTGTTCTTTCTCTTGTGCTGTCCGAGGACTTGGACTCCCCCAATTTTCAATCTCTCAATCCCATTCCACTTACTACCATTTTTATTATTGATATTGGCATAGGCCAGATTCGTGGGGACTGGTTAACAAAGTGAATCAAATCAAATGTATGTAATCAAAGCAGGAGCTTTGGCTTAGTTAGCTTGGCTTCGTTTTCCTTTGGCTTGATCAACTTGATGCTGTGTTGTTCGCTGAGTGTTGTTCAAAAACTGCAATTTCCACACTAACCACGACTTTTATATACGTTATTACAGATGAATGAATATACAGAAAATGCAGATAGCTAGTGTTACCAAATCTAAGTAAGCGTGTGTATGTGTGTGTGTGAGTTTGTATACTTAGTTATTGTTATTAGTGACACGCAATGGAACTATTCCAGTCTCCAGCTCCCCGTGCTTGATGTTTGACTCCAGCACTCCTGACTATTGTACATGGACGTAGAATACTACCACCAATGTGTATCTACTTCAACGATTGAAGTCGCAGTCTCGCCCCCATTTCATATAAAAGTGTTGATAGCTAAGTGGACAACTGTGTACTTTTACGTGTTATACTTATGCTACACTTGTCCATTTTATTTCTTTTTTTTGGCTTGAGCTGAACATTTTATTAGGCTTTCTACACAAATGGAACAGGATTTAAATATTGAAAATATATCTATCTTAAATATACTTTGCCTTGAACTGTCAAAAAATAAAATGCGCATTTTTAAGCTGTCAAAAAGTTTTGATGATATTTTACATGAAAAATTGCTGATTAAAAAGTAAAATTTATTTAATTTTTCGAAAAAACTCAAAAAGTTACTCTTGAATCAAATTTAAAGAACTAAAAATTAGATTTTGGTACCTTTTGTTAATTTTATCCTTATGTAACTTATGTAGTTTGAATTAACCTCACCGCTCAAAAATTTATTTTCTATACACTTTTCCCATGGAATTCAAGGAGTAAACAGTAAACACACAATGAAACCAAAATTACCTGCTTACTTGGTTGAAAACACAACGCAGCGTTGTGATGTTGATTTACAAGCGACTGTTGTCTCGGGTTGACGATGACGTTGATGTTGATGTTTTGGTACAAATGTACACACCTTATCACAAGGTTTTTTCCTGTATAAAATAATTGAATAGAACGGACAATAATTTAAATCAAAACTTGTTTACTTGCTCCTCACAATATTTTTCCCCTTCTTAAAAAAATTATCTCACTTTGCTGGATAACAACAACAGTACACCTTACTTAACAAATTCTTCACCAGAAATATTGTACACCCAACAGAGCACAAACTCTTAATATTAAATGATTATTATCCACTCCTTATCCACGTCAATTATTCTAGTTTGTTATAATATGTGTGTAGTTGAGCCTTGGACTTGGACTTGAATTAGAATTTTGAACGATTGCAGCCCTGTTTTGTATTCCTTATTTTGACTCAGTCACTGGACTAATCGAGTGACAATGACTTTGTTAGCTGGATGTTTCCAATGATTTATTAACTCTGAATTTATTTACTCCAAAGGGGCGACGATGGAGGGAGTATATTCAAAGGCGTATACATACACTAACACAGATACACACACGTGCAAGGGGGGTTGGACTGTTGACGATTAGATTAGATTAGTTATTGCTTTTGCTTTGGAATGAATAATGAAAAATATTAATATTAATGTCTGTGTTCTGTTGGACTGTATCAAAAATCTTCTGGTGTATAATCGACTAGTTAGTTACAATTTGTAAATATGTAGCTACTTTTTTACCTAGTTAAAATGATGGGGGATCGTTTTTTCCAACGATGTGTTCCTCTCTGGCGTGTTTGTTTGTTTGTCTCTCCTTCCTTCTTCCTTTTTTCAGTTTGCTTGCTTGGTGGTTTTTTCGTTTTCCCTTTTCTCCTTCCTTCTTTGCTCAGTGACGAACTGGTGCTAGTGGTGGAAAGTTGGGATGAATTGATTGGAGGAGAAAGAGAGAAAGAATGTAGAATGTGGAGCGAATGTGTGTATACTCAAAGGCTGCTGTATATATTGTATACGGTTATCGTAGATGCTTCCACTATGAGTGTGAGGTTTGTTTTGAATGTGCTAAGGAGAAAAGTATAGAGATAGAGAGAGAGACAAGAGGCAGAGAGCGCGAGAGTTGTTGGAGGAGTTAGTAAAAGACGAGTAGCAAAGAGTAAAGGTAGTGTGAGTGAGTGAGAGTGAGAGAGAGACACACACACATATATATATATGGAGAGAGAAAGAGAGAGAGAGTTAGAATTGAAGAGCGAAGACGTAATTTCAGCCCTAGCCCTGGCCCACTTTTTCCTCTTCGATTTTCGAGTCAGCCCATGCGCTTCCAGCAGCCACCAAATACACACACACACACACACACATTCAAATACTCTGAACACACGCCGAGTCAAGTGAAGAACAAGGCCAGGCTCACCATCTCCACACACACACAGATTCACATAAAATATAACATATAAAAACTCAGTTTTGTACCATACATAGCAATAGTCATACCCATGGACCGATACTTACATACATATGTACATGGTACATACATAGTTTACCCCTCTTTTTCCTGCCTCCCTCTCTTTCTTTCTGTCATCTCCTGCTGCCTCTTACATATCCACAATATATCCGTGTAATAATACACATTTGCTCCTTTTCTTCAAGAGCCTCGATGATGTTCCACTGCTTTCTCTCAGCTCAACGCGAAAGTGAACAGTGAAGACGACTCCTTTAAAAGAGGGAAACTGATAGCTGGCTCGATAAGAATCTGCAAATTTTATGCTCAAACCAAGTCCACAAAACTAGTTCCACATTCCTTTCTCTGTATGTATGCATACATACATTATGCATTATGCATGCATGTATTGTGGAATGTACATAATATATAGAGGGATCAGCTTTTGTATGAAGCATGGTTATGATATATGTATGTATAATGTATCATATAGCTGACAAGAAAATAGAGGCTCAACTCTCATTTTAGAAATGGGGAAATACAGACACAATCGTTGAAATTTCCCTCTTGTCGTAAACAATCTACATACAATGTAATATCCATTTCCACGGTTTCCTGGAAGATCCTCCTCAGCCAGCGTGGAATTACACAGAGGGAAAAGAGGGAGAACCTATGTATATGCTCTTTGTATAATGTTATAATAAATTCTTACAATTTTTATTCGGGGATAATATGTCCTCATGAAATGTGACCGGAAATGGGACCAAAAAGACCAAAATGACGACAAAAACGAAATTGGTATCCCATCACTTTTTCAAAGCACAGGAATTCCACCAAATGTAAAATGTCAAATAAATGCGTATCTTTTTTGTTCGACTGGTTGAATTCGTACATTGCTAAAATTCCTCCGTGATTTTCGAACAGGAGAATATGATGAAATTGTGGTGGAATTATGACAGGCTGTCGAATTTCATCCCATGAGATTCTCTGGGACTTTGGAACCATCCGGACAAAAGAAGTAGGTGAGTGTAAATGTGATGATAATAACTATCTCTGCCGATATGTGACGTATTATAATTGCTTCTTGCCTTCATCCTCTACAAGATTTGTAGCCAGGTCATCAATAAAGTCATTAAATTGATACTAGATAACATTAGTACAATTTGCTTCTTCGACGATTAGTACGAAAATCAGGACGATCCTCTAGTAATATGATACGCAGATTTTATAGGGTTCAGACAATACTAACGAGAGTATGAATATAAAGAATCCTTGCGAAAATGAAGAGAACTGTTATATGGTTATGATTAAACATCTAATGTGGACTCTTTGCTCCCGTGAACCGTGAGCATTGTCATGGTTTTCCAATTTCTATTTCCACTGCAGCCATGGATTACAGATTTGTGGAAAATGATCTACTTTCTCGTTCCAGCTCAAAATCCTGTGTACGTACATACAGCAAAGAGTTTAGTGATGCCAACGTCGATCTGGAAAAACAAAAAGATGCTGTGAACTGGAAGCTATTTGAATAATCAATGACACTCCATTTATTAAATCTGGTTTAATATCCTTGCTTTGGACAGCTTAATTGTACATTGCACATACCTTTAAAATAAACACCGTACATTGCATATTTATGAAGAATCGGCGCTTATTTGATACAAATGACATGCATTGTTACACCTTCAAGATATGAACTATAATGAAGAGAAACAAATGAACAAGGGAAAGCAACAATAGCAGAAGGAAGTAAGCCAGGTCAGAGCTTTTTTTCCAATAAACATGTTTTTACCTTCCGAAAAAAACAACTCCACATGAAACAGAAAAAAATGGTTATGGTAATAACAGCAATGATAATAAATTGTACATTGTACATATAATGAAACAAAATAGTTGTAGACATCATGTTTTGTGCAGCTTTTACAGATAATTGCTCAGCTTACACCATAACTCTTGATATACATGTTGTTTTGAACAGGTCACATTATAACGTGTGTATCACACTGTATCACACTGCAATACACGAAAAGGAAACAAAAAAACACGGATGAAGGAGGGAACATAAAAATAACGAAAAGGAAACTCGCCCGAAAACAGAAAATGTGAAAACGCAGTAAATAAGACGGGGAAAGTAAGTTTGTCTGGAAAGAATTCTATCCCCTGCCAGCATCAATGTAAAAGGAAAAGGCAGGACGAGGGCTGAGCACTGAGCAGGCGAGCCAAAAAAAGGTATGCACATAATACGTGGAGTACAGGGGCTTATGAGAAAAAAATAAAGAAGTAGGAAGATGCATAAGAAAAAAAGTAAAGAAAGAGAGGCACCTTAAGATATTTTCAGAAACTACTTTTACGTAGTTTCTCTTTCCTCTTCCTCTATTTCAGTGCAAAACCTTGGAAAACTTATTGTGAGCATGTACTAAGGCTTGTATCCTAAAGATAACTACACGCCTAAACATAGAAACTGTATGTCATCGGAGCATAAAAATACACTGTATTCAATACTGGCCAGCGAGAAAAACCCATGTTAGTATTTTGGGAATGAATATGAGAGAAAACGAGAACAAATTCTTCAAAAAAAATGCTGCAAGAAAAAAGGAGGATCTTTAGATTCTGTGGGAATGTATTAACAAAATAAAAATCTTACACGTTTTTTGAAATGACTGCAAAATATGGGAAGTTTGTACCCCTTAAAGTTCCAAAAATCTCAATTTTGTGTCCAAAATAAGGAATTTTGCAAATTTTTACTAGAAACGCAAGCTTAAGTATTTACTGAGATTCTTCTTTTGTCTCCTGCATTGAAAATTTGCGTAAAGTTAGTAGGAGGATCGTTCTCGCTGATACAGGTGCCCTACATTTCCTTATACTATAGAAACCTGTCCTGTTTCACAGATACATCGGCATACACTGTACAGTGTACGTACATAAGCTTTAAATGGAATGTCTTTAATCAACTTCCAACCTTCGCAGCCAGAGAGACGAAACAACACTCAAACTTTTGGCTACTCTGTTCCCTTGCTCATACATGAACTATCCACATCCACTCTTACTCTTATACCATTTCATACTTCATACACGTACATACATGTATAATCCATAGACGCATACACAGGAAAAAAACTTCTGCGCGTCTTTGCCTCGACTTACACTCGTTATATTTTCTCCCGTTTCTTTGGGGACAAAACTTGGAGAAAGTAATGTATATGTATTGTATTGTTTCGCATCTCAACTCTCTCTCTCTATACAGCGTCTACTTTTGAATGTCTATATTTGCCATTTATTTCTTTAATGAAGAAGATCTTGGGCCCATTCTTGTGATAATAATACATAGATTCAAAAAATATTTTCTCCTTCTACATCACCAACTGCCTACGATCTATGCATACATGCATATTTTTTACGCATATTGAACATTAAGGCTTATACAATAACAGAAAGGGGATTTATATTTGTCATTGTGGTTATTCATACTATTCTTATACACAGACTCAAGTCTCATATTGAGTAGGAGGGAACCAGGAAAGAAGCTCAATCTATACATACATGTGTATGCCCTTTCTCTTCCTACTATAAAAAGTGAAAAGGATTGACAGCAAGTTGAGGAAACCAATCTTTAACCTTACGCAGATACTAATACATTATGCAACATAGCCCGTCTGTTCATTGAATAGGTACGCACATTGGTGAATTTTGTACACGATAGGTGCAAATAGGTATGTATGTAAATGTGCATTGCACATATGTACTTATTCTGTATAAGCTTTGTAAACACCATACATTTTATTTTGTAACTTGTCAGCCCTCAAGCAGCAACCGCCGTCAGTAAGAAAGGAAAAATAATATGAAGTTTTTGTGTAGTCTTCGTAGCTGTTACCACTACTATGTACTATTATTATTATGTCTCTGTATTATATTATGTAATGATATAACAGATTTCTCCATGATTTCGTTTTCGTCTTCCACGCTTCAGTTTCCTCCGTTCACTTGCGCTTCAGTTGGACCCAGTCAGCAAAAGGGCGATGATGGAAATGGAGGAAATCCAAGACCTAGAACATGAACACCGAACAGTGAACATAAAGAGAGGCAAGACGCTCTTTCCCTAGAAAGGAGAAGCAAATATAGAAGGGAAAGCAATGCGAGAAAAGTTGAGCTGACTTGAGTTTAGTTGAACCAAGTCGAGTTGAACTGTTCTCTATTCTTTGCGCTCTCTCTTCTACAACAGCTATTCTCGTCGCATATATCCTTCAAAAACAACGAGCATACATCCACATCCACACACACATACACACATTCTACGTAAAGGGCTATAGATCATTCCATATTATGAGCCGCCTTGTACAGTACTGTATATGTATAAATACAATTGGCTTTTCTCAGAGCGCAAAGAACAAAAGGACAAAATATTCCAAACCAATTGTTATAACGTGTGTAAGTAAGAGCGTTTTCCCTTTCTTCAAAAGCTAAAAAGGGTAATCCAACTCCAAAGGAATGGCTGTATGTATTACTCCTACTCCATAATTTGAGAGCTTGGCCTTAGCTCAGCAGTTTATAATATTGTACGTACATTGTACTTATACACAGTAGTTACATATAATATATGTATGCAATGGTGCAATCAACACTTCTTCGAAAGGAATAAAGAGGAAAGGACTCCGAAAGATGTATGTATGTACAATGTACAAATGTATAGATACACTCGCACTTATTGTAGGTAGATATTCTGGCGTTCAAAATAAATAAGTGTGAAAGAGAGACGGAACGAGGATCACAATGATGATGATGATTTTGAGGGGAATGGGAAAAGAGAGAAACGGGTCAAGATTCTGCAGATTTTACTCCTGTTACCCACTTTCGAGCGGAGAACGGGAGAGAGAAATAGACAGGGAAAGAAATGGAGAGAGAGAGAGAGACAGAGAGGGAGTGAACAAATATATAAAATAGAGAAAATAACACAAAAAGCAGAAGAAGAAGAAGAAGGGAAAGACGTGGAGGAACCATCTTCGTCCCAAATTGCCTGGATATATGTATAATGTATAAGTGTGCCACATATGATATGATGTGATATATAGTCAACAGTCTAGCTACACTATTTCCCATTTTATACGATTCGAGTATGTACATACATGTGTAATACAAGTATCTATAAAGAAATACGTGTATACATACAATACATAAAGAAATTATATTATGGTGGGAGTTTCCATCAGTGTAATACGAACATGGTACATTTCAGGATGTACAACTTAACAATTGTATGTGTGTATAGCGAGCAAAGCCTTAAATAGAAGTGTGCCATGTATGCACAGTATACTTATATGTATGTAGTATGTACCTTATACACATAGTTAGTTATTCCCCAACTCACACTTATATCTCTCTATTGTATAAGTGTACTACAATATTATGTGCACAGGGAAAGGAGAGGAAAGACGTGCAAGGGATTCTAATGGCAAATGGAGCATCTCACACTCCTTCCTTTTCTTTCCTGCGTACATACATACACGTACATACAACTTGAATATGAAACGTCATAGCATGCATAGCACGGCTACATATAACTGTGGAAACCACACGTATAGATTTATATGGATTTCTCCAGCCATGCCTCCCTCTCCTTTCCTTCTTTTCTCCCGCTGCCACTGCTACGACTACGACTACTACCACCACCACCACAGTTTTAGCATCAGCTCGGAGCATCGTACAGAGATAGATGGGTAGAGAAAATACATGTGTGCAGAGAGAAAGAGAGGGAGAAAGCGCGAGAGTGAAGATGAAAACAGGCAGAGTCGGGAGCAGAAGCAGAAGCACTTTTCATCCTTCTCCATATTCTCTGCCATTGAAAACGTTATACATATTATCCACACACACACACACATACACACAACTCTCTATTTCTTTCTTCCGTTCCTCCTCCTCCTCCGCCCTCACTCTAGCTTCTTTTCTCTCGTGGCCAACTTTAGCTACGAGCGTGGAGCTATGGGCTATATACAGTATACGTATACACAGCGTATACTGTATATGCGAGAGAACGTTTCTGGGCCACTGTGCTATTCGTATCATCTACGAATAGAATTCTAAGCTCTAAACGTGCTCAAGCCTCCCTTATCCCATTCTCCACTTCTTTTCTATCTTTTTCTTCCTTTCTTTCTCTCATTTATCTATTATTATTACTTTCTCCATACAGTTATTCTTCCCTTTTTTGGTTCCTTTATTGTGTGCTTGCGCTACAATATGTATAATATGTACCATGGAGATCTCTCCAGTTTTTTGAACATTCAAAATACTCTGTAAAAAAGGCGCCTTTATATTCAAGTTCCAAAAAAGGACTGGATGGTATACAGTATACAGTATAAAAAATACTATTGTATTACCCTTAATAATATGTGGCGGAATTCTGGTCCGCAATTATTAGTATTACAGGTATCACTATAGAATGCCAATCAATACAATGTGTGGAATACGAATGAGAGGAAAATGCAGGGTCAAATACCATGAATTTTATTTGAATAGCGTCATGTTATACATACATATGTATAAGTGAGATTGACAGAGTTTAATTGTCATTTTCAACCCATTTCGACAAATTTCTTGACCAAAAATGGAGCAAACATTAAATGTCAAATGTCCTTTATAACCTTTTTTAATGCCACATTTTTCAAAGGGGAATATGTAACAAAGTAAAATAAAGTATTAGTTATATAGTGTTTTCAGCTTATAGCATGCAAGTATGTACAATGTACATACTTGCATGCTATGTACATGTCTGTATGCATGGATACTTATAGCATATAATATACACAATATTTCTTTCTTTCGTCCATCCTGAAGCCATTTTTTCGTCTTTTCTTTCCCTCTCACGACCAATTCATCTCCTTCTAAGACGGAGCGAAGGAGCGAACGAGCAAGCAAGTCTGAAGCTATCTCTGGGTTCTCAATCACTACAACTTGGTAATATATATGTATATACCACGTTGAACGTCGTTGCACGATGGAGATAGACGTATCTCTCCTCCAGTGTTTACATGCTGTGAGCTATAGATAGAAAAATAAGTATAAAAGTTCCCGAAATATCTTGACACTCTCTTTCTTTCTATCTATCTATCTCTTTGCCTTCCTCCTCTCCGTTTTCGTCCTGTTCCCTGCCTGTTCATCATGCTTCTTTCTCCTGATGCTGCGTATTTCTTTCTAGTTTGAGCCTCTATATATACATGCTGGCGAAGTTCATCCTTCTTCTTTACTTTCTCCCTTACCTTTTCCTTGGTTGCTTATAGAAAAGGAGCGGGTTCTTTTTTTTCTGGCGCTATGTAGAAGGGCAAAAGAAAAGACGAAATCGCGGAGAAAGCTCTGTGCCATATTAATATGAACCTATGTATATGTATATAGTGATAGTCGGGCGTCACGGTATTACCTTTACCTTTTTGTATAGCATTAGAGAAGAGAAAGAGCGTCCTTCTTGAAGACGAAAAAGTAAAACGACTGTGACTGAAGTAAACAGACATGCAAGCTACGTAGATGAAGTGAACATTGAACATGGTGTAGAAACGTATACGCAAGTACGTACATATATGCGCCCTACGCAAAATGAAATGGACCGGTTGTAAGTATATATAAGTACATAGCCTGCAGGATTTCTTGCGGGTAAACTTGAAAAGGAAAAGCAAGACTGGAGAAAAACAGACTATTTTCATCTTTTACCGTGCATTTGTGTACTTGTGATGTGTGTAGGCACCTATAATGTACTCATATTTTATTTTTGTCCACCACAACCAATAAGGCTCCACTGGTTCGATACATGTACAGTGGAAATGAGATTTTACATAAGTAACTTTTAAGGAGAGGAGTGAGCTCGACTGCCGCTCTAATAAACTACTGCATACAATCATACGAAAAATTTTAGGCAATTAAAATTATAGGCGTAAGGAGTTGTTTACAGAATAATCTGAAATAATATTTTGATTGACATCCGCAAAATTTTGCCGCTGTTATTAAATAAAAGATTGTAAAACTTGTCTAGTTATGTATAACTTGGGACAGATCAATGCATTATGTATAAATTTGCTTTGAAGGAAAGTTATCAAAATCGAGAAATTTTGTCCATATCAGAAAGTATCTTATTTTCAGTCGGTACTGTATGATTGGATCTTCATATTCTATCACGTAGTGCATCGAGAATATCAAGATTGAAAGTAGTTTGGATTTCGATGATGGAGTCTTGGGTCTTGAGCCTGAAAATTTCGGATTCTATCCAGCCAGCAGGAGGAGATTCCGAGAAAATGAAGAGAAATGAGGAAAGGATGAAGAGGCAGACATATATAGTATCTACGTACATGTTTGAATGTATCTGTCGACGTGTCTTGTATGCTACACACATTCATCTCTTTATATTCCTATTCTCAATCTCACTCCAACTTCTAGTTACTTTCTCTTCGACGATACTCTTCCTTCATGTAACACATACATACATACATACAGTAATATCTCGTCTTGTGTAAGGATGGATGAATGAAAGTTGGCTCGGGGAGATTTGACAAGGAGATAAGATTTCCTCCTGGATTCCAATCCTCAGCTGTCCATTCCGTCTCTACAAAGTACATAATATGTATGCATGTAGCATGTACGCTTGTGTTATACATACACTTTACCTATACATATAGTAACTATGCTTCTATTTCTGTTGTACCCCTCAGGAGATATGTACGTTACAGCTCATAATAACCTTTGTATGTAGTTTGTATCACTGCAGAAACTTTGTGCACTCCTGGATGATGACGAACATAGTGATACTTATGTACAAAGGCACAACGAGGATGATGGTGATGGCTGCTGTTTGGAAATTTGAACGAAACATACATCATATGTATGTATTCTGTAAATATGCATTCGTTGACACAGTGGAGGAATTTCAAATCAAGAATAGCGGGTCCCACCAGCATCAAAATCAAAGCCAGTTTTAGAATATATGTAATATGTAATATGTATGGGTGTATGCAAAGTGCATAACTCAAGATAAAAATAAAGAATAGGATGAAAAGATGTCTGGCGGTGATGTGTTTTGCTTCCCTTCTTTGTTTTTTCCTTTTTTCCTCGGAATAAACTTTGCTGATAGGTCAAAATCTCCATCTATTTCTGGTTCTTCATCTTCATACGCTAGATTTTACTGGTAATGAATTGGAGAATTTTTGTACATAAAACAGTCACGAAACTTTACTGTAATTAAATTAAGTATTTAATTTTAAAAATATTCTTTACATTTTATGCAATTTTAAATCAAAATGGCAATTCAGGTTTAATATTTAATTTTTAAACCGTTAATCATTAGTTTAATTGTAAAACATATACGTTGCTAACGGATTTTTAAGTAACTTTTTCAAATTAAAAATATATTTTTCATCCAAGAATATTAGAACCTCCATTTCCAAAAGTAAAAGCTTTTGTCTGATATGCATGAGTATTTATATCAAACCAATGGTGCTGTTGAAAATGAAAAAAAATTAATAATAAACGAAGTTATGCAACATCTCTTGCAAAATAGTGCTCTATATTCATACCTCGCAAACGCCTGTCCATAAACGGTAATTGAAATCTTGAGTGAGTTTAATTTTGCACACCGTCCATCTCTGTAAGCTGTAAGGTTGAAGCTTCAAGTAGCTTCTCTGGTTCATTCAATTTTGCATTCTTTCTCCACCTTTTACTCCCAAAGTGGCATAGTATGCACATAATATGCATGTAAATAGTTGGTAGTGTCTCTCTATCTCCTTGTTCTCCTTGTTCATGAATTCTGCATACGGCGGAAATATTACACTGGAAGAAGAATTATTGCCCACATCAAATGCTAATCTTGGAATTGATCTGAAAATGCATTTTCCCTTCTCTTCACGTTCAATGGCATCCCGTCGTATTCTCTTTTATTGTATACATGTAGATAGTTCCCCTTACGTATTTTACTTGAGAAAAATCCGTATAAGCTCCCATATGTTTTGAGCGTCTTTCGTTTCTATTTTCTTTCTCTCATCCATCGCCGTCGCATTTTACGTATACATCCAGGTTACGATTCCAGTTACTTGCACCCGTGACTACACACAATACATGGACGCATCATTGTATGTACATATTGCATGCATTGTTGAATCGAGAAGATTTCGGTGACTGGAGCGCCCAGTCAATTTTATCTAGGCTGTAGATATTGTGTATGTTGTATGTATTACATATAGAAACTTGAGCGGACAGTAAGCTTAAGGATATAGAGATATTTATCCCCATAATATGTGAATATAGGAAGACAAATTTAAGTTCGCAGCAAGATAGATGAGCCAAATAGAATTTTCATGACTAATAAAATATGCATTGAGTGCGCTGCTGGTCTCGTTTGGACCGTCTGGCCTAGTCCAAGACAAGGAGAACTGGAACAGGGGAACTGGGCAACTTTTGAACCAACATTCTTTATATTCTTGAAGGAGGACAGTCACCATCTGGCTTTGTTTGGGTGTACATATGCACTATACACATGACCATTCTCGTTAATATTCATTACTGGATCTCGTGAATCAACGCCATAGTAGAGGAGCAGCAAGGTCTTCCTCTTACCCTGACTTGACATTCATTCATGGCTTTCTTAGTATTGTTTTCTATCATATGTACGTTGGTGTAACCCAGTGCGTACAAATGCATAATCACTTTCTCCTTTTTTACTCTTTACGGCCAATGAATAATCATTAATAATATCATTATTACCAGTCTATACATAATGGGACATATTTTCCACAACATTTTTGAACTTTAAAATTAAAAATTAAAGTTTGTAGTTTGTAATGATCTTCAAGGTTCAGTCAAGGAATTTCCCAACTACTTGCAGTTGACCTTAAAATATTTTGAAAGTAGATTGAATTCAGTTCATATGCGGTGAAAGCCCTATAATAAAAGGTGTCTTTCAACAGTATGTTAAGTAGGTGAAAATGAAATTGTTGGCGAGTACATTATACATAGAAAAGGCCAAATAGAAAAGAGACGCTTGATTGGATTATTAAACAGAGATTGAATTTAAAACTGTAGTCTCCAGACTGTACAAACTAAAATAAGTTCGTTGTATTCGAGCTCTATAATATATTCTCCAATATAAAACGTAGATACTGGCGTAAGCGTGCAATGACATAAAACAAAAAGACCTGGTGGCACGTGTGACAGTAAATCTATGTTTAGAAGGCTTAAAAGTTTGTACCACACGTCTATACTTTGTACAGTCACAATCATATCACAGTCAGAAAGAAAAAAGAGTCAAGAGATCCGCCAGCTCTTCATATGTATGTACCTACATCAGTTCCAGTTTCCAGATTCCAATGCTACAAGAAACTGGAGCTGGTCGTAGAGGGATTTCCATTTTCATAATTCTATTACCTCTGGTAATACTCTGTCCGTTTCCTTCATTATCATCCTTCTCTTTCCCGTTCTCTTGTTCTCCAGTCTTCAAAGTGTAAAGAATTTCTTCATTATCTTTCACAATGTACCGTATAATGAAATATATTTCCATCTTTTGAATTAAGGCTGATGTGAGCAGTCGATGAAGCAAAGAGAAAGCAGCTAGAGACAACATCACAGGAGGAAGACACACACAGCTCAAAAAGCTCAGTCATGTGGCACGGTGATTGAAGCTCACTAACCAGTCAAAGGAAAAGTAGGTTATTTTCTAGCTGATGACTCTCTACTCTCAACTTCCCCTCACCATGCTTACATGTTTGAAAAACTTGGACAGACAGAATGTCATGGAAGATGAGAGGCTGACGACACAAATTATTAAATTTCACCTAATCTGTGACGTTACACTTACCTACATAGGTACATATGTAATATGTATGCCTATTATTCTATGCGTATTTTTGTACAATATACAAAAACCGAAGCACTCCTCTGTTATGCATACATGCTCAAATAAAAGGTAAGTTACAAACTGTATAATGTACAATAATAATTACGGATGATGACGATGATGTGGCGTGGTGTGACGTTGACTAGTTTATACAGTCCAATTAGCTGTTTTCCTATCATGATGTACACATATGTATGCGTAATACCTATACCGTTTTCATATATTTTCTTACCGTCGATAAGAAAAACCTTATCAGGTAATTACTTTAAATTGTTACTATTGAAAGCGTTCTAATATTAAATATTAGGTGGCATAATATATGCTTTATGCTCTACTTTATCTTTATTTTGCCCTTTTCTTTGTTCACAAACTTAAACAAAATTAAAGTTGTAACAAAGTAATAAGCCATAAATCAGGGAAAATTTTCCGCGCTCTTGAAATCCACAATTCTAACTAAAATAAAAAGGGCGTTTGAAATGAAGACGAGGAAGAAGTTTTACATCTATACGGGATGGATATTAGTTCTATATTTTTTATATAGGTCAACCCCAAAGCGAAACTTAAACATGAAGTTGAGGCTAAGGCGACAAAAGTCAAGAACTCACATCAAAAGCCAAGCCAACAAAGTTAGGATCCCACAAGTCCACACTTGGTGTCTGTCCGTATAATGTAAAATATGTACATACATACATACATGCTTATGTATGTACAATGTATAGAATAGAAAGAGATCCAAGAGCCTTTATTTTACCAAAAATAGAAATAGAATACAACTAAAAATCCGCCAAGTATGTCAAATAATAGGATAAAAGGTCCTCATAGTCGACGACGACGACGACTACAACGATCGACTTTGACTTGGAAATACATACATAACAGACATACATACTTAGGTATATGTATACCTACATACGTGCATACAAGGACAAGGAGGTAACCATAAGCATTCTCATTTTCATTCTCCGTTTTTTTGGTTGGTATTTTCTTTTGCCTCTTTCCATCTTCCTGCTCTCTTCCCCTTATTCTGCTCATTGCAATTCCATACGTACCTCTGTGGCGTCACAATTCCGAAGTAACCTCTTTTCCCTCCTCAACTCACCAGCTTCAGCATGCATACAGTATATACAGTTCCAGTTTCCACAGCCTCCGACCGACGGACGATAAAGAAGCGAACGACGAACGAATCCTTTCCTCTTTGCGCAATGGGCCATGCTTTTATTTCCGCCCTATATTTTTCCTCGCAGTCCTCGTGTACGAAACTTGGGAGTTGGTACAGACGTAACTAGCAGAGAATAGCCGAGCCGAGAACACACAGTAAGTTCAGCATCTCGCTCTCGTTTTCACTCTCGTTCCAGCTTCTACGTCGTAGTCAAAATTTAACCTCATTTCGAGTGAAAGTCATGTGTAAGCGTACATATACATATATAAGGCTGGTCCTCGGTCCTCTGTATGCACATAATACAGACTTATATTATGAAAGCGTATACATACATACCCGCTGCTGTGTATGTACTACTACTGCTGCTGTTCCCTCCATCGAATCTTTCTCCAAAGTATTTTCTCCTATTTTCACCATTTTCACTCCCAACTTCCATCTACAGCTTACCGTAAACACTCCAAAGATATCCGGGTGGTTAATAGGAACAAAGATGTTGTTATTATACCATTAAAATAGATCCTTACGTCTACTCATATTTTGATGCTGTGTTTCCATATAAATATATGCACATACATGGTACAGTATCTTCTCGGCTATGATAACTACAAATACATACAAATGTTGCATTGGTATTTGTCCTTTTCTATATTTAATTCTCGGCCTTAAATTGGAGAGATATATTGAGAAGAGAGGTGGACTCGGGAATAACATTGGCTCTAAAAGTTTTGGGTTAATAGATATGAGTGTGTTAAACTTTTGTAGGTGTATCCTTTACATAGTCCGAATTGCACATACATAATACGTACATATGCATGTGGAGCTATAAATGTACTTTTTCTATTTTTGGGTAGAGGTAGAGTTGGACCATTATATGGCATGATTTGGTTTGCTATGGTATGCAGTATGCACTGACATGATATGAGATTAGGTGGAATGGGATGGTAGACGGCTGTTTACTGTGTACTTATGTGTAGGCTACAAAATGTTTTGATGCTCCATCGCTAGCCATCAAGTATTGAGGGAAAAGAGTGTTACTGGGAAATTTTCTATATATTGGTTTACTATAATGGCCTTGAGAGGGACATAACAACAGTTTACTGTAAAGGAAACTTGCTCGTTTTGTAATGTACACAGTGTGTACTGTACAATATATAAGGCAAACTCACGTTTGTATCATGTTTGAGTGTGGTTCTCTTTGTGGACTTTCATTGGAGTGAAAGCAACATTCTGTCTCCATCCCTCTTCTCACTTTCTCTGCTGGATATATAAACATAGTTTCAATATCGACAACAAAATCCCATCATATGAGAGAGAGAGAGAGAGAATCGAGCCACTGCCAATTTTATGTCCAGGTCATACATCCAGATTCCAGAAACTAGGGGGTAAATAAATGTTGTACTTCTACGGTTAGTCAGATGTATGTATCTCACAGTTTATACAGCGTGTCTAACTAAAGAGTAATATGCATTCGTAGGCAATGTGCTCATCAAGTTTTTTAAAATCCGGAATGTTTTAGAATAGCTACCATTTGTAGAGGCCTTGTACCGGAAGTTTGTAAAATTTATATTCGTTTTTAGAGAATTCTAGCTAATTCAAATATTTTTTGCCTATTTATAACTACTAGTGAAAAAAAAGCTTTCAATTATCATTTAAAATCATAACATCATCATTATCAGTTCAAAGCAAAATTCATGAAAAGTCAAAAGAAAAAACAGCCTTTAAAAAAATTATCATACAGCTGCCCAATAAAAGTACAGCGAATTTCGGAAAGGGTTGGGGAAATTAACCTGTACTAGTTAACATCTTCATATTTGCATATTTGCATAGCTATGTGTTATGTATAGGTTTAATGTTTGAACATATGTTTAGCTACTCAAACTAAAGGCCTGAAGTCAAGGTATACATCATATAAACTGTCACTGCCTTGTGCAAATTTGATGGAGTTCAGACTACTCTACCCCGACATGATATTATACACATTCAGAGTTTGCATAGTGTACAGCAGTTTACCGAGATTCCCACGCTGTGGTTTCCTTTGGTTTTACTCTGTGACTTTGGTTGGCAAATACCGTCTCTAAAATTGGCCTTGCCAATGTCGACTCGCTCACTTTCTCTGTCTTTGTGCCTACTTTTCCAAGTCTCTATTTTCGGCGTATTAGTTGTGCCTTTCAGCTTCCGCTTTTCTCTAAGCTCAACTTCCTTTGAACTGGAATCAAATTAATAAAGGCCAATAGACACTCGAGTTATAAATACCTCCGAAAAAAGTGCCAATCTATTCACATTCAACTGTGCATTCAGTATCATCACCTTTTACATATTGAGATTAAAAAAGTGTGTTGTGAATATTTAACATGCAAAATGTCAAACGTCCAAGTTCCTTTGATTTTGAATAAGCTACCCACTATTAATTTTCACTTCTCTTATTGAATGCGTGTATTTGTGTAGGTTATTCGGTTTGCTCTCGTACGTTTATCACTTGTACTATAGTTAGCTGGAATTTATTGCTTATCACTAAGTACAAAATACATATAGGTAGGTATATTAATGTAGAATTAGATACAGTTTCAAGGATGAAAAATTTGAACATAGTTTTCCATTGTACTCGGAATTTTACTTACCTTTATTTATTTTGTGTGCCAATTTCTAACCTACTGCGGCTCATCTATATTGAAATATTCCTCCTTTAGAAAAATTACTGTCGTAGAGTTAAAATCAATGCATAGGCACCATGACAACACCAATAGCAACAGCAGCAACGTAGTATTCTTTCCAATTGTAGGTATTTTCAAAAAGATTCGCACATAATGATTATTTTAACGAATTTGTTTCATTTCCCATTTCAAATTCGAATGAGACTTGATGGGCTTTGGTGAATATTCCAACCATGTCAGGCTACCACATCATATTTCAATGCCTGAGTTTCAAGGATAGGAAGTGGCAAAAACCGCGGGTGGCATAAATTGACAAAAAGTGACATTTTTGCCAGCGGTTAAAAACG
>JAQIVE010000601.1:0-34607 GCA_034698285.1 Sminthurinus bimaculatus
GCAAGCACAACATCTGAAGTCACCGGGGTCAAACACGGGAGAGGGATTTGACCGCGCGGACACGATTTCCTGTGTATTTGAACGGTGAGAAAGGGTTTCGTGTGATGACTGTTTCTCGGGACTGGGTCAACGGATTTCAACCAAATTGGGCTTAAATATCATGTAAACATTCTGAACAATTCAATAGTTGCCTTGGTTTTTAACTTCGACCCCGAAAAAATATGGAAAAGGAGGCGGAAAATTGAAATGTTCCAGACAATTGTTTGAGGTGAAAAAATGACTTTGGTTTGACTTTCCCTGTGATCTAACACAGGGAAGGATGGTCTCAATGATCGTTATGCCCATAGAATAAGCATAAAATTTGCATTATATATGTCGGAACCGTAAACTTTCTTTGATGAGTAATAGGAATACAGTCTAACGTTTATGGTAAGCCAAAATGTTCCATACAATTTATTTAGATACTGTATGTACATGCGCGTACACATATTATTGCATGCGATTCGAAAAATCGAGAGTTCGGATAATCAAGGGCCGGAAAATCGAGGTTATACTGTATGGTAAAAATAAAATATTTTTTAATTTTTAATTGCATGTACAAGGTGAAGAACTTCTGACCTAATTTATTTTCTATTGATTTTAATATGCAGTCGTTGTTGCGAAACACAGATGCCCTTATCTACCTGAAGCCTGACGCCATTGTTTTTGGAAGCCTCACAACTTTATGGCTTGAATTTTACAAGATGACTCCGCAACACTTGATAGCAGCTCCTCAAGCTAGCGAATTCTTGCACAAGTCGATGTATACAAAATCAAAAGGACATCCATATTTTGGACCAAGAGGTAAGTTGATCAAAATGTAGACTCATGCCGTACTACCTCCCATTACATGGCCTTCGTTCATGACAACAGATCGATTCCTTTTTAGTTTTTGTCTGGACCTAAAACTATTACGTACAGTTGTGTTTCATAAAACATGTTCTTTTTAGGCTTGAGCACGGGCACCTTGCTCATGAATCTGACCAGAATGAGAGACAGGGGTGTTGAAACAGAGTTTGTTAAAGCCCATAGAATGTACAGTTCAATCCTCACCCTACCTGCTCAAGATGTTCTGTAAGTACCACAAAATCTAAATGACGTTTCCTCACATACCGCTGCACTCGTGAATTTTCGAAAAATGTTTTATGCTTGTATTTTTTTCTAGAAACATTGTTTTTGGCCAGATACCCCAACAACTACTCACTTTGAGCTGTATATTTAACTTTAACTGGGTTCACTGCCCCTGGAAAGCTGCGGGTCAGAATCGGGGAGAAAATGTTTGTCACGGGATGACGACGGATGAGCCCGTCTGCTTCTGCCATGACGTTTACGACCATGGCTTATACATTATTCATGGCAGCGCAGGTCTTTTTCGTACAGAGTCAGGAGCTACAAACACCTCCATCTTTTCCTGGATATTTCATATTGTAGAAAAGGTGAGCTTGCAATATGCATAAGAAATTTGCATTGTGACCCGAAAGTAAAAAAGTTAACCAGAAAACTCGCCATAGCGCTCCTTTTGGATCATTAAAACTAAAATTTCGTCCCGATCGGTTGATGTTTAGAGATCGCTCACAGTCACCAAAGTTGACCGTCCAAATAACATTAGATACTTTCCCCGGAACATTGCATGTTTGGGGTGGGGAGCGAAGGGGGCAGGTAGAATTTTTTGGAGTACCGAAATGAAGAGGTCCCACATAGATACTTTGTACCCCAAAAGGACGAAATTCTGAAAAAATTATTTCTCCGATTTCTAGGCAGGTCAAAATGGCCAAAATACCGGAAATTCGGGTATTTAGTCACTCTAGAAATCGGAGAAATAATTTTTTCAGAATTTCGTCCTTTTGCGGTACAACGTATCTATGTGGGACCTCTTCATTCTGGTACTCCAAAAAATTCTACCTGCCCCCCTTCACTCCCCACCCCAAACATGCACACTTTCGCGGAGAAAGCTAATGCTATTTGAACGGTCAACTTTGGTGACCGTGAGCCACCTCTAAACATCAACCGATCGGGACGAAATTTTTTGTGTGATTAAAGGGAACTAAAAGGAACAAAATGACGGGATAGCTGCTTGAAAAATAAAATAAAGTTCATTGGTGGACCAATCTAATGTACATGCACATAATAGTCAATGGAATGAGAAAGAGGAAAAAATAGAGTACACAAACCTCTTTCCCCCTTAACAATAACAATAATGGTAATATACTCTGCGTTTACTAGATAGAATTTTTTCTTTGGTTGAGATATCGAGATTTTAGCTAAGTCCGAGGAGCAACCGAGTAGTAGCTGCCATAATGGACTTCTTATATTCGCTTAAGTGGAACAATGCAGCAATGAAAACGGAGTCCAGGTCTGGGTAATGATTATTACTGTGTACTATGTGCAAGTGTTATTATTATTAGTGGCAGGGAACCTATATAGTTACTCATTTCTCTCTTCCCTTTCCATGTCTGTCTGATATTGAAGCTCAGTCCTCCATTCCTATACTAAAGGGACAATATAAAGAGAAAGCAGTACCCTAACATTCATGATTGATTCATATGACCCCTTGAAAACTTGGATTTCTTAATAATTGCACTTTCACCCGAAAACAAGAAAAAGAGTCAGCTAAAGTTTTATCAAGTTCCTCCTAAATTATGAAATGGGATGCCATAAACTAGGAAAAAAGTATCATGTTTCTCGGAAAATAAATTAAAGCAAGTGAAAAGTAAGCCTAATTTCAGGGCGTCAAACTCTATTGAATGATGTGACTTTCATTTGTACGAAACAGAGGGAACAAATCTATAGTCGAGATGCTTGGGCAGGTTCATTTTGTAAGTCAAATAAGTCAAATGAATAATATATTAGAACCATAATTTTTCTTGTGTGTTTTGTAACAAGGAAACCTTTTCCGCTTTCTCTTATTTCCTCTCCTTCTTGTACATAAAATATGGTATGTTTCTCCTGTCTTTAACATTTCGCCAAAAACGACTGTATAATTACATACCCATCGTAGATTGCAGGAGCCAAAACCTACCAATGTAACGATGATTTGCAATCAGTACACAATGAATAGGCAATACATTTCATGCCCCCTTTTTATGTCCATTATGTACACTTTCTTTACTTTCTCCAAGCACCAATATGCCTGACTACCGTTAAATGGAAAAACAAAGTTCTCCCTGCACTTTTCTTCCTCTAATGTAGGAAACTCTAGCGTTCTTAATTTCATTCACCCCGATATCTAGCCCTTCGTCTGACCATATAAATAAATCGTAATGTACGTACTTTCGGGCATACATATACACTTGATACGGGCAAAGGATTCGTGAGTACAAGAAATTATTATTATTATTTATTCCTCTAGAAAAGTTAAAAAGGAGAGCGAATAAAAATGCAATCTTATGATTATTGTTTTCATACGTACATAATATATATTGTAACAAAACTTTGCGCTTTCTCTTCCTCTCTTTCGATCGGTATGAAAAATAATAATAATGGTAGCAATAATCATACTAAAGGCAAAATTTTTCATGTATTTTAACCCTCTCTAATAGAAAAAGAGATCCTGTAATATACCATTTTATTTTCCATTCTGAAACTTTAACAACAGGAATCCGGCATGAATCTTTAGGTATATAATTTTGTGTTTTATATCCGTGTTGAGTACCTATACCAATTTCCATTTTTTTATTAGGGCGTTTATTCATTATGTTTGCAATCTCTATTATTATTACTATTGCTATTATGATTCTCATTTTCAAATCTCAACCCTATACATTAAAGAACGAAAGAAAGAAAGCAAAAGTCTTTGATTTAAACTTTACACACCAACTCCAAAAGAGTCGTGCCAATTTCTTCCTTTCCGGCTTCCGGACAGATTTCTACCGTTTCCATCTCTCTCTCAATCTGTCTTACTCCTCTCATGTACATTGACTTTTGATTCCTTCCCTTCTCGCAAAAATACAATAAAATAAAGGCCCCTGTGAAAGAAAAAGTAAAATGACTATTGCATCTTAAGGGGGAAAAGAAAGGGAGAAAGGCAAAATGTAACCATTAGCACTACAGTTTGACTGATGGTTTCCAAAACAAAAATCACAATGAAAAGGGGAAATAAATATTTGCATCACAATTTACAGCAGCATACTTTCCAAGGTCTCTCTTTTTTTCCTTTCCTTTCGTTTTCTCCGTCGCTGTCGCACACATTCACTGCAACATTTCACTCTCGTCGTCGTCCTCCCCCCAAAATGAAAAAAGTACATGCAAAACTGTTGGCTGAAGGCAGAAAAAACGGGTGTTATCAACCATCAGTAAGTGTATACACATACCCCCAGTCAAGAGTGAACACGAAAGTGCTCCACATCAACCATTTCTGTTCCTTCTTTTTTTTTATGAATTACTTAGTTTCAACCTCTGGCTGTGCTTTACAGTGAAAGTGAAATAAAGGCCACCACCAGGTAGCCAGCCAGCCAGCCAGCCAAACCACCAACAGAACAAAGACGGGATAAAAAACAACGACAGCGCCGCTCGCATGTACGTACAATGAACACATACAAACATACAAACTTGTATGTATGCACTATATACATTTATATACCTACAGCAAAAGAAAATCATTTTTCCTATCATTACAATTTATCGTGTATTGTACACCTCTCACAATCAAGAAACAAGAGAAAGGGCTGGAACAAAAAGCAAAAAGCTTTTGCAATACTGTACAAAACCCCCCATATAAATGTACACGTTCACAAATACAGATTAATATTGTTTGTTTGTAGATGGTCAGAGACCTAACACGAAATATTCGCAGTTCTCACACTTTTTCGCAGCATTACATACATTGAAGGGAGTCCAATGTAACTTTAGTAGTGGATACTCCAGCGACAATAAAACTGAACTATAAGCCTTTCTCCCCATCACGTTTTTCTTATGCCCTGGCGGACGCGTGATGAACACTGGTATCAAATTACATAATCAAAAATAATAACACTAACGCAGAGAGAGAGAGAGAGAGAGAGCGAGAGAGAGAGAACTACTAACAGTCTTATTACAAATAAAGTCATAATGATTTCATTTCAGGGTTAAATTATGCGATTATTTATTTACATAAAGCGCAATCTCTCACACATACAAACACAACAAAACACACAGACGTATCAGCATAACATTTATTACAAGCCATCCGAAATTCGGAAGCTTGAAAAACATAAACAGAATAAATAACAATCTAACGGGAGAGGAAAACCTTCAACCTCCTCTGGTTTAAAGTTGTTGCTTTACATTATGAATAGAAAAATTTTGCGACCGTAATATAAAAGCAGAGCAAAACCTCAAGAATCAAAGTCTCGAGCCAATGTATGTGTTTTTGGTGTGTAAGCCTCTCCAAAACTCAAAAACATACATCCGGCCTCAAAAGAAGTAGACTTACAAGGAAAGAAAAGGAATCCTGAATCTAATACCAAAACAGTGTACATGCATATTGAACTTTTGAGCACCCATTTCATTCAAAACGGAAGAAGAATGAGTACATTATATTATTTTATGAATATTTTATAACCCTTGTTAAGAAAACCGCAACTTTTTAACTTGTGTGCAGCCCAATAACCATAAATAGAGGGAAAATACACAACCACAAATGAAGAAGAAGAAAGACTTCTATATATAAAATATGTATAATGTATAAGTAATGTACAAAACAATTAAATATTTTCTTGTGAGCTCAATTTAAACGAGCTCAACTTTTCCGGTTGAATTCAGCCAAATTTCGGTGTGCATTCTCATACAATGCATTATTGTTTGTAATAAAAAAATCACGATAGTTAAGTCAGACCAGGAGCTTGCTCTCTCACACAAACATGCACCGCTCCTTTTTTCCCAAAAAGGGATTCCTATACTAATAATATTATGGATTTACACATGATACATAATCCCAAGTTTATTCCCTGTTGATTTTGAAAACCCCTCTAATGCATTTTTTCACTAATTTTCCCCATTAACAATTTTTTATGAGAGAGTAAAAAGTAAAAAGATACTCGTATACATACATGCAGTTGCTTCCATGCACGGAATATGCGACTGTATCATATACACGGAGATAGGGGAAAATGAGCGAAACAGAAAAGGAGGGAGTGAGAGATGAGGCAGCGTACAAAGAGGATTTTGTTAGGAGTTCAAAGTGATTAAAACTCAATTTTACAAGAACATGAAAAATTTGATGATCTATAATATTTTTAACTTGCTTGTTGACACAGGCGGAAGATATAAAACGAGCCCCTTTTCCATTGACTTCCTCTTTTCCCTCTTTTTCTATCTCTCGCTCTTTTTTCTATGGAATACGGAAGTGGAAATAAAAAGAGCTCAAATGTGTATCTACAAACTATCTATTCTTACGTACAAAGGCACATTGATCATATGTCATAAAGCTTTCACTCGTCCATTCAATATAAATAACTCCGTTCCAAACATTCATGGTCTATGTTCTACGATAGTTATTAGATTTGCATATATATATAATATATATCGTTTATCGTTTCATATATATTCACGATATATATTCAAAAATACAAACGTAAACCACGCCGATACAAACAAAATTTTCGTTCTTTGAAAAAAAGTTCATTGACAATAAAAATGGCCTACTGCTGGTTATACTTCATCCATGCTCCATCCCTATGTACGCACATGTATTTTGTAAAAATTCCTACTAAATAAATCTTCCCCCATTTTTTATTCGAATGCCCAGTGAATAAATATACGATAAATATGTAAATGTAATATTTGAACTTTTGTCATTCTTTTCTTCCTTTCTTCGTTCAAATAGTAAACAGAAATAATAAAGGAAGACTCAATGTCCATGTTCATACAGAGGACTTCTGTATTTCTCCCAGACTCTCTCGCCTCGTGGTTCGTTACTACATGCGAGTATATGTATACTCTCTTCTTCTTGCTTCTCCTTTCTTTGCAGAAGCCATAACTTGGTCAAAAAAGGAAACCAGACTCAAACAAGAAAGTAATAAATTAACTTCAAATCCAGACGAAAATTGGAAAGACTTTTTCTCGTCTTCGTCTTCCTATTATGCATCCATATCTCGTCAGCAATAGTGAAGGTACTTGCTTTTATTCGGAAAACCTCCATTTGCATAAGTATACAATGCATACATATGTATGTTTGTATGCACAATGCACAACCTTTTGCATTTAGATATACATACAAAACGCCGCAAATGCCAAAGTATATGTATGTATATAAGGAATAATAATAATAATAACACTAGCATCGATGAGTATTACACGTCTTCTTTCTTTTTTCTATTTCTTTAAGCCTTCCAAGCACTTCCTACAGGCATATATAATACGAAAAATGCACACAGACATGACGGGCTCATTCATGTGTGAAACTAACAAAATATCCCATGAATAAGGAGCTACTAACTTTAACTAGTTGTCTGATTTTCTATATTTGCTATTTGAAGGGAGAGAAAGAGGAACAGAGGAAAACCTTGCTTTGCATCGCATTGCATTCTGCCACTGCATTACATTATATTATATAGTGCAAGCACTTCTTTTCAAGTCATTTCATGACGGGAATCCACATTTACTTTGTACATACGGCAATGTGTATATTTGTATATGTACACCGTTAATAGTCAGGGAGACAGGAATGACAGATAATATGGCAACAAAAAAACACAAACTCAACTCAACTGGCTTGGAAAGTGACAAGAAAAGTGCTTAGTTTGCCTTCTACAGAATATTTATATGTATACGTATTATGTACACGTACAAACAGGAAAATTCATCCTCACTAAATTCACTTGCTCCTCTGTCCTCTCTTTTCACTCTGGATATCCATAGAACATGTACTTTTTTCCTCCTGCATAAAATACACACAAGGATATGTATTAAACACATATCAGTGTGTATTCTTATCGAAATCGCTGGCCTTTCGCCTTCAGCTTCATCTTCATCTCACAGACCATCTTCATTTCTTCCGTCTTCAGGGATTTATTTATTGGAATGAGCAACCCGCCGAAATGCATCAGACAACAACATAGTAGGCCAAAAGTATCTAAATGTATGTGTTTCGTATATGTATCTATGTATGCCATTCATGTATAATGTATTCCAGTTTCAAGAAGAAGAGGGAAAAAAACTACGGAACTTGTTTTGTA
Source organism: Sminthurinus bimaculatus (assembly GCA_034698285.1). Taxonomy (NCBI): domain Eukaryota; kingdom Metazoa; phylum Arthropoda; class Collembola; order Symphypleona; family Katiannidae; genus Sminthurinus; species Sminthurinus bimaculatus. The sequence goes on from JAQIVE010000601.1 coordinate 8,193, forward strand.
CAGTCTCTTCCATCTCTCTTCCTTCCGCCTCTTCACATATGTGAAAAATCCATCAAAAGGCATATCGAAGCTCTGTCTATACCGAGACAAAAAAACGTATACATGTATAATGCACACGCTTCCAATCTGCCAAGTTTGGATGATCCTTCTCACCACATCTCCAAAGCTGAAGAAAAGGAAAAATTGAGAGAGGACACACACAAAAAATGAGGAGAAAAACAGGAATGAATGCTACACGATTTTGTATTCTGTATTTTGACTCTTCGTATTTACACAACGAGCAATATTTTGACTCTTTTCCGTCTCCTTCCTCTTTTTCATCCTCATTGTTTCCCCTTGTCTCTTTCCAAAAAATCAACTCTCAGCCAGCGAGTACAGAGCAAAACAGGAGTCAAAAGCTAAATAATTCTACGGATTTTCACGGGGCTCGTGGTCCTCTTTTTCTTTTCCACTACTGTGTGTGAGGTACAAACTACAAGTCAGCGGAAAACATTCAAAACAAAATTTAACTACAAGTGAGAATACTCCAAACAATTCAGACTTTCCTCTTCAAGCCTCATAATTTAGGCATATCTTAAATTAGTGAGTACAAGGAAAAGTATCAAGTATACTGTTGGTGCAGTAGCTAGTCCGAATTTCCTATGTGTATTGTGTATGCTACACATATTACACATATACACAGCATTTATTGAGCTCTCAGGATGAATGTCACCGTTCAAACTAATGTCAACATCAAAACCAACAATAAGATGTTTAAAGATCTACAAAACACAAGAGACAAGAAAGGGTGCGAGAGAAAGAATACAAAATGTACTGAAGATGTCTCATCTTCTTTCCACTTTCTTTGCTTAATGTACACTCAAAGCAATGTGAGGCGGGTTTTAGTACCAAAATAACACTTTAAAAATACTTTTGCCAGCCAATTTCCCCTCAAGAACAAGATATTTAAATTTAAGCAAGCCCCATATAGCCACAAAAGGAAATAAAATGAAAGACTGTTATAGCTATTATATAGCTAGTATTGGCACATGTAGCACAAAGTATAACATAGGTACATACAAGGAGGTGCATTAGCTTTGTAAGCTGGAGTCAACTGTTCGAGGGTAATTTGTATTCGAAATATTGATTTTATATTGAACACGTCACACAGTCAATTGAATCGGACATTAGTCGTATTATGAGTGAATTATCTATGCATATTATGGTGAGTGAGTCAAGAATGGTGTGCATACTTATCATATTATTTATGTGCTTTTGTTCAAAGATTGAAAATCTATTAATATTCAAAATATCACAAGTTCAAGTTCAAGAGGAAAATTCCTTTGAAGCTCGTTTTCCTTTCCCCTAAACAATATGCAGACTTCTTTTATACACATATTATTATATTAGTATACACACGGCATATGGGCTGTAAATTTCCTGCGTGCTTTAATTCCATGACACAGAAAGAAAGAGCGAACCTGCATAACAAATTGACATTCCAAAAAGGCAGGAAGAATGCTTCGAGTCGTGCTTCTGCCGCTGTTTTTTTAACCGATACATATGTGTGTATGCGTATACGTAGGCCGCACATAGTCGGGTAACCCACAAACATCCAGGGACTTCATTCAATCCACCACCACCACACATTCAATATTATGTTCAAAAAGGGATTGCATAGAAAGAAGCTGACGAATACCCACATGTAGGTCTATCCACATTGTATGTATGTGTACACATTTATCTATTTACTATTTACATATTAAATCCCCGTCTTAGTTTGATGATGAAGATGACGCCGCCAAACACGTCGTCGTCGTCGTCTCCAAATATAATCATCGGCATCATATGGATGTATCAGTACATACATACGTACATATTATGTAGATTAGATGAAGATGCTTTACATCCTCGGGAAAATCTCAACTTTAAAGCTCATAAGACTCTCACCAGTCAAACATACAAACCAGTAGGACTCACATCATACAGAATACAGTGTAAGAAGATGAGTCCATATAAGTTGTGTGGAAGGGCATATCGCATGGTTGTCTGTCAAAACAGTTATTCTTCATGACAAGGGAATCAGTTACTTCTTTACTAATTTGTATTCTAAAAATGGTCGCACATATTCAACATTCCCTTACATTCCTTTCTCAGCCTCCAACATTTTCTTTTCCTCCGAGAACCAGGTTCAACCGCTCTATTATAAAATACTTCATCATCATCATCATATGAATATGAGAAAATATATCATAATATATACTCTGTCGTCTTATAAAGTCAAAAGTCATCCCTCTCCAACTCCTCACTCACTAAGTCACTCAATCTTTGCCCATCTGAAATGTAAAATAGGAAATGTCTACACGTCTCTGTCTTTTCTTTTTATTTCTCTTCTCAATTTTAAAAGCAAACAATGCATTCACACAGCCATGGCACTTACCTACATATATTAAGCATGTATGTATATTATACGTACATGTTGTACAGAGGAGCGGGAAGGTAAACCACAAGAAAAATATCCAAGCAAAATTACTTCAACAGGATAATCAGCTAAGTGCGCAGAGTGCATATAGTCCAGAAACGCCCTCACATCATACTATTTTACTATTATATAATTTAACCTGTCTATTCTATATTTACAGTAATAAACAAAAAGAATTAAACATAACGTGCGCTTACTAGATGTAGACAGCTTACTTAACAGCGAATTGTAGAATTGTGAATAGTTATGTAGGGTCCACTTATATAATAGTATCTCTTATATAATTATAAGAACGATGATGGTCATGCAAGATTCGTACACACTTTTTTATACCTAGACTGTCCAGAAGAAAATTAAGTCTCTGTATACATGTACTGGTGTGTATGATGAACCCATACATTCATCAAATAACATACATACTACATACACGGTCTTTCATCCCTCTTCATTCATTCACTTCTTCGTTTACTCGCTCCTTCAATTCATTCACTAAAGGCATTCAATGCTGCTACCGTCGTTTTTGTCCTAAGTTTCACACTCAGGTATAGTACGTCATATGAGCTTATTGTATTACATTACTCGCAATATTATATAATTACACTAAAGATCCAACCACATTACTCGAATTGAGTGCCCAGAAAGTTTTTTTCGTACATTTTTTATGGATCGGTTTTTTCAAGTGCTGAAATTTACTAAATAAATTTTACACAAGCTCAAATCCAAGTTTCAAGTTCAATTTAGTGGGAAAATGCTACATAATTTCTTCCGTGATTAAAATTAAGGTTCGAAATTTAAAACTACAACCAAATCCTCGTTCCTTCACCTTTTACTATGTACACCTTACCACAGCCGAGACGATGCATTTATTTGATAATATAAATAATGATGATCCTAAATATAAATAAATAAAAATGCCTAATACCAGTAATTAATTTTGAGGGCAAACTCGCACACAAAAGATATAATCAACAAGTACATAGTATAATAATATACAGCAAAAATGTAGAATAATAATAGTGCAGAATTTCATGTAGGAGAAAAAACCTAATTAAAAACATCAAAGGTACAGAAACGGTTTTATTGTATCATATAATGCAGAGGATATATAACTCGTAGTAGTACTTCAACTGTATTTATTATCCTCACAAAATATATTAATACATTTTATACTGATGATCTTGAATAAATGTAAAATATATAGGGAGAGTCATGCACATGTAGACTGTGTATTAAATACAAAATAAGGGGACCTACGTGTCTGCTACTGTCTGTCTACACATTATTTTATAATAAAAATTCAAAATTCACCTGCTGCTTACTTACTTAGCTCATACAAATATATCTATTATGAACCAGCATAAATTTATACTTGTATCACATGTATATTTGTATATTTTTGTGTAGCATGTTATAAAAAGAAAAAGCCCAAGAATGAGCCAAAACCAAGCAAAGTCTTTATGTGCAACAAACAACAAAGGATTGCCCTCTGAGAAGGCTTGAAAAACTAGCTCGCGTAAAAGAAGTTTTGGAATGGAAAGGGAATATGGATGGAATCATCTCTCATCTCATGAAATTTTCTTGGTTCCAGCTCAGTGCACGTCACTGAGCAAAATACTCGAGGGTCAAAGTCGTCCAAGGCGGAGCTGCTATGTCTGTGTAGTTGCTACTGCAGACAGAGAGAGAGAGACGAACGCAAAGAAGTAGCAGTAACTTCTCCCATGCAGTAGTCATTGTTGAAGAGGAAGAAGACGAAGAAGAGAGGATTTCTTCATGATGATGACAATAAGAAGTAGAAACGACAACCCGACGCGTAATCCACACTGCTCTAATCATAGCTTTATATTACCTCACAATATTACTCTTCAGAGTTCGTCTCTCTCTCTCTCTCCCTCTCTGTTCACTCTCTTTATTTCATACAGAATACAGTGTACGCTCTCCATTCTTGTCCTCTTCCTCTCTACCGCCGCTACATCATTAACATTAACCATTTTCTTTTTATACCCTTTGTCTCCTACTACAAAAGCCGAAGCTATCCAGAAAAACAGAAGACGAAAAGCCGTGTTTGTGCCTGCATATTTGATGAAGCAATAGCCACCTTTCATGGCAACGACAATGGTTAGACAATGACTTATTGACTAGCTATATTATATTATGAGGACACTGAAGTAACATCATTCATAGCAATAGTTCGCCTTTGAAACTGTCCAAAAAACTTCTCTGGAATAGAATCAATTTCCATCAATATATCCTATCTGAAAAATTCACCTGCCCTCGTCACTCAACCACGTCCTTCACCACCAACATTGAAATCAACTTCCATCTGTACCGTGTTGTATCTGGGCACAAACTGTACATGATGAATATTTAGAAGCTTCACGACTCATGAGATACATCAGCTAAAGCAGTTTGACAATAATTCGACTGAAAATGTCAAAAAGCCCGTTCTGATCCCTCTTGTTTTCATCAATAGATTACAAACTTGAGGTTCAAACTTTGAAGACACAAAGCTATTTAGCGGCATACTAATCAGTATTGCACATTTTTATTTTCTGTCATGTTATTAACCCCATTACTAAACAATTACAGTTCATCAATCACGATTATAAGTATGAAAGGCCATAAATAAAGTTTCTCAATCATTCCTCACTTTAAAGAATAACGGAAATGCAATATAACGTAACAAGCAACTGTACCAAATGAAAGTACATGAAATTAGGCGAGGATGACATTTTTAGCTACGTATACAGCATACAAATGTGTTAGACTATCTCGATCATAGTCAATTAATTTGATTCATCATAACTGATTAGTAGGCCATCTGTCTTCAGATTTAATGGCATATTAGTTCGATACAAAAACAGAAAAATTCACTTCAATCTCCGTAATCAACACTCCCCCCCCCCCAGTTATTAAAATTAAATATAATATCGATGGTGTAGAAATCTTTTCGAACATTTCCCATACTTAAGCTATTGCAAATGTTCAAAAAGATTTCTACGCCATCCATATGTATAACAGCATCATAATTATTGAGGAAATATCTCGGGCTAAATGCCCATTGACAGAAACAAACTGTCACGAAGCGCGTAAAATTGGATACGTCATTTAATTTGCTTCATATGAATATTAGTTACTGAAAAAAAGTTAAACACTATATGAAACTAGGTGTATTAATATAAATTCTGCAAATGACGACAACTTGAGTATGCCTCTTTCTGTGTATTACTTTTATTTCCCGTGTTTATTTTGGCTTTTAAAAACACGCGATCCACTAATACTTGTGACTATGCTAATAAATTTTGTTTTTGACTAGCCAGTTTTTCCTTATAAAACTTGGTCCCCCAAATTTTGTAACATAACAGAAGATGATAAATGCAGAGCATAAACTACACACTGTATCGGTATTACCAGTAATACGATGCAGTGCCCAATATAACACAATACACAAGTGTAGAGGAGAGAGAATGCAGTCAGCACCTGTCAAAGTCACTAGAGCATGGAACTCAATCGCCGATTTGAGTAAGTGTAGCATCTCCTTACAACAAACTCTCAAAGGATGAGAGACGAAAGATACTTTTTCATACTCCTTCCCTTATACCCATACATCCCATCTTTATAGATATTTATAATGCTCACAGAACAAATGGTAAAAAATGCTCCATATACTAAAACGCACACCACACGCATTTGTATTACACATCTATACTTATGTATAGAGCACATGCTGACTGATCTTCTTCTTTTCGGTAAAAATACGCTTAGCATCAGGGAAGATTAAATATTTATATGGACTTTTAACTGTACTCGTGTACTTGTACACATTATATATGTCGTACAGATACATGCACCTCGTACTTTGTACACGTGCCAATATATAAAACCAATACCTTTGTTGGAAATTTAAAATCAGGAATCGAAACGATTTAATGGGACGCAACAACCACATCAGTCATTCGACAATTGACAACAATTGAAGTACAAAATAGGCTAACAATTTCCTCGATTTTATGTATTGTACGCAGTGTTTGTGCAGTTTATTGTACAAAACAAAACTATGACATGGCTTCATATATGACGATATGACTTCTCTATTATGTTACAAAAATCTGATGACAGTCAGATGTTGAAAATCAACTATCATTTTATTTTATGTACAATCCGTTGAGAAATAAAGGGAAAAGAAACAAAAGAGCTGGAAAATATAAAAACATATATTTTTATGTGCGTATCTACATACTAATACTAGCATTGTTATGTACGGCCTTCAATCAACATGTATGCTCAAATATATGCATAAACGCATAGAAACTTCAACGAGCATAAATGTTACTGTTCTGTACATTTTTCATGCAGTTCAAATACGAAGTTGCTATGCATACATAAAATGTATGCACATAACTCAAAAGAAAAAAATCGGTGCTCGTGAAACTCCTGTACTCTACTACCTTCTCCTTCTTCGTTTCCTTGCAGCAACAAATTCAAACCCAACAAACATAACATAAAAAGCGACTATTTAGTATCAACATTAATAAAATAACACCACGAACACAGGATTTTCTTTCAAGCTTTGTATCAAATCACAGACTATACGAAATACATACAACAACACTTCGTCTTCCACGTTTCGGAAAGTGAATCAAACTTAAAAATACAAACGATGTTGAGAATAGTGAATAGAAAATGAAAATTTTGAAATTTTTTATATCAACTTTTACATGTATTGCCATGAAATGATGGAAAAAATTTAGTACAAATTCAATGCGCCATGAGATTGAAGTAGATATATTGTGTAGCAATACACTACTATCAGCTTCGTTTTCATTTCAAAAGAGAAAGACGAAAGAAAAAAAACATTGTGAGAATAAAAAATCGTTAGTAAAATTTGAGCAAGTGCCAACACACGAATGTAATGATACGGTAAACATAGAAAAAATGGTGGCAATTGGCAAACTAAAGGAGAAAGATGGAGGAGTGCAAAAAAGGCAAAAAATCACTTCGAAACTCTTTAGTGAACTACAAATAATAATACCAGAAGTAGCGATATATATACTTAACTTCTATATTGATATGTACAAAGTGACTATAGGCTAAAACTTTTAATAGACAAAGTCTTCAAAATTTCACAACCACTCGTTATGTCTGTATACTAGAATGAGAAGAAAGCTAAATATCACCCTCCGTTATGTTGTAAATTGACTTTAATTTATGACTGTTTTATAAAAGTTTGGAAATTGTTCTGCTTTTTTTCTAATGCAGTTCTCACCGCAATTCGATTCCAATAAAATGAAGAGAGACACATAAATGTATATCAATTCATCAAGTAATTCACAATTGAACCAGCATCCAAATTTCTTTGACGATGCCATCCAAGTAAATGTATTTTTTGCGAAAAGAAAATCCACTCTTGGCTTGTATAAAAAACCAAAATAAAAAAGAAAATTACAACAAGAAAACTACATGGAACAGCTAATTTATTCTACTCCACCTGCATCAAACGTGTAATAAACCGTGCTTGAATATTACATTGTATGAAATGCAAGCTAACTAAACGAGTCTGTTTTCACCATATAAGTCAACCAGTCAGCAACCCTCGACCATTTTAACTACTGTAAATGGTTATTGCAATATGCAAAGACATTGTCACGTCCTTTTCTCAATCTCAACTCCCTCTCTTTCTTATTATAAACGCATTTTTACAACCCCTTGCACCACCCGTTTCTTTCTATTATGTAACTCGCAGGTACTAAATAAATAAATAAATTGAAGTTCAATTCAGTACAACAAAACTAGGTATAATATCTTTTCTTACTGTCAAAAATATAAAGTTACGTTCCTACATTTTGTTTTGTGCTCCACACGTGCAAGTAAAGCCAAAATTTCAATATTCTTCAAAGCCACATTCAGAAAAAAAAAGAAATTTAGGTAATGCGACCCGAAATTTCAAAGTTAATAGAAGGAGTTGAATAATAAATGAACATGAAGTAATTATACCTTTGCAACAAAACAGTCCAGGTATGTACGAAAATACATACCTGATACATAATAAAGCCTACTGGAGAATTTCAGTAGTTTGGCATTCAGGGTTCAGTTACCTACACGCATTAGTTATGGCCTAAATATGCCTAGCTTCTTCTCTCAAATTTCGAAAATAACTTTAAAATCGTTGCCTTTTTGTAAATATTTGGAAAACCGGATACGTGAAAGCCAAAACATCCGAAAAGTTTAAAGGTCATCAATTCCAGAGACAAAACACAAATATTGATTACAAATATCGTATGCTGTAACATGAAGACTTTGTACGTTCGTTTCTGCGTACTTCATTCAAATATGTATGTTTTCAGGTATTGGGTTTGACCGACGACGTTGTTTGTTTAAAATGAATTTGTTTAAACACAATAAAAAATGCGAATGTATAAATTGATTTTTATTGGCTGTGTGAGATTTACTCTAGTTATTTAAATTGCATGAGTCTAAAAGTCAGAAGATAAACTGTAAACCGCGTACCCCGCTATGCATAATCTAAGGTTATCTTTTTGGTAAATTTTGTGTGAATGTAGATTTTTTGCAAATATTGCCATGGAAAAACCTCTATGTACACAGAAATGTGGCATTATAATATTATACGTTTATATACACGGCGTATCGGGTTAAACCCCAAAGAAATGAAATAAAATAAAAGAGCAAGACGAATGAATATAGCAAAATATGTATAGGCAAGTTGTATAGAAGAATGCAAAGGCAGGCAAGCATCAGGCAGTCGGCTGGCGAGTCGAGAGTCAACCGTGCAGCCACGGCCACGAGCAATGAAGCCACGCGTTCTACACACACAAATAGTATACATACAACAAGTACTTAACTGCTGTTGTTCTCTCTCTCTATCTCTCTCTCACCGGTCTTATGCATAATGTGTATAATACAGATAGGTAAGTAGTAACTACATGAAATGGTATATATATAGCCGCAGTAAAACTGAGAAACGCTTCCAGCATTTTCCGTAAGTCAGTAGAAAAGGAAAAAGAAAATGAAGAAGAGTCGACCACACGTCGGCCTTCGTATATTTCACACTTGAGAAAGAAAGAAAGAAGCACCTGAGAAGATCAAGAAGATGAAGTAGACGAGAGAGAGAGAGAGAGAGCGAGAACCACAATATGCATACGAGTTGGATGCAAAGAATAATATCATGCATATTGTATCATATTACGTGGGCAATACAGAGGGAGAGAACCATCATCATTACTACCAAACTGGTAACTAAACAAAGAATAAACATTATCCTATTATTATCCCTTACATACGAGTATTATACAAGGGTAGACTTGGCCAATATTAGATATGCATATCCAACTTAAATCTTCCCTGCTTTATTTTCTTAAACTTGGTCTCCATCTTTACCTCGCTCATTTTCCAAGTTGAATTTCTAAATAAAATAAAAACTAAAAAACTGTAGTTGAAGCTCAAGATGAAGAGCAAGAGGAACAAAGAGACTTAAATGAACAACAAAGACATGAAGTCAGTCTCCATTTCGACAAATTATGCATGCACAATAATCACGCAGTCAACCTCACAACGGCAATAATTCTTCAAAGTACATATATACATTGAAGAAGTAGCCTTGCTGCACATCATCCAGTGCACTGTGCAACTACGTTCAAAACAAAATGTAAAGAAGAGCAGTTCCTCCGAATCCATTTATGCATATGATGTACATACATGTGTATAATGTTCATTTTAAAAGGTAGTATGCAGTATGCAGTGTGTGTGTGTGTATCTATACACAAAATACATGTTGTACCGAAACCTATTTTCTAAAGGTTTTTATTTTTTTCTCATCTCCATCATTTGCCTTCTAGGACATCCGCCGAACTCAACACTCTCGTAATGTTCTATAATGATAACAACAATAATAATAGAAGACAGAGTAATAGTATTAGTAGTAGCCGTAGAAATATGTATTAATAATAATAAATGGCCATAAATTATGCAACTATTTCCTCTCGTAACCTTCTACATGTACAACAAATATAAGTCTTATATATGCAAGTACATTTACAATTTACACCCTCAGCTCAAGCTACAACTGAGATTTATGTACACAAAAAATGTATACAAATTTCGTCACTCCAGCTCAATTCACGTTAATAGATAGAAAGTCACGGGAATTTATCATCATTTGCTATAAGTAACTAGCATGCAACTGTTAGTACATTACTATTTTTGTTATAGACAACAACCGTGCATTTAGAATTTTCCATGTTATTTCATGTGATTGTGGCTCAATTAGAAAAAACACCAAATAAAATAAATAAAACTACAATTCCTGCTGTAAAATATTTTAAAAACAGCAAACATTATCTTCATTTGCGATTCATGCTAAAATTATCAAAAATTCGATTGTCATAAATTACAAATAGCATAATATGCAGATTGCAAAAAATATGCAGTGTATCATCCATCATCCATGTACAATGTACATAATATTGGTAGGAGATATAAATGGCGTAGAAAAATGAGTTTGTTGCTTAACGTATACAGAGTCTGTAGTGATACAAGGGGATGGGAAAAATAGTATTTGTGATAAATTTACATACACTTCGGCGTGTCTTTTTGTACAATCTATATAGTAACTTGTCCAGACAAACAAGAACCTCTGCGAGGTGAACATCCATTAATTTGCATAAGTCTTTGTAAGTATTTATGCATGTCTGGATTACAACTCAATGTATGTGCTTTAAAGTGAGTACGCCATGGAGTAGACGAAGAAGATGCGATAAAAAATTACATAGACAAATGTACACAATATAGTATGCATATTACATGATATAGTTGTATGACAATGGAGCTCGCATCACACACAGGGCGTAGGACGCAAATGTCATTGTCATGCAAGGAGCAAGTAACTATGGAAGTGAACGAGCAAGCAAGCATTGGCGAGTCTAAAAATCTTTACTGTCAACTGATTCGGATCGTTTTCCTATGGCTTATATAGACGAAAGATGGATAGATTTTCTACCTCATGTGGCTTTTGATGATATTTACTGTAACATGTATCATTACATAGGCGAGGAGTAAGTTGTAAGTTGCGTCTATTTGTATTTACTGCTGTGCATATACATGTACGATATCCTGATACAGCACTAAAGAACTCGAGTCTTGACTCCATTGCCACCTCCCGTTTCCCACGGTCCATTAGTTTAAATTTATTTACCAATATCTAGCTCTCCTCTCCTTCTTCATTTTCTTCAATACTATCAACAGTATGCTGTCTAAACTATATGCTACGTGTGTACATGTCTTTCTTATATATCTAATGACAAATTAGAAATCATTCGTCATCTTGTTGCTTGTTTCAAAAATGAAACAACTCCTTCGTCTTCTTCCTCCTCTTTCTCCTAATCATCCATAAGCTAGATAGATACATATTATCCTAACTTTCCAACCTGTTTCCACTATTTAACCTCTCTCTCTCTCTCTGTATATGTTTTTATTTTTGTTTTCTACTGCATTTTTGTTGTTGGTCTTGTATAACTATTGCATAACATATTGTAGTTTCCATTTGCATGTAAGTACTTGTAAATCCACCAGCTTATACAACCATGATAGTACACACATAATTCTACAAATTCCTCATCACTTTCTCATTTTCTCTTTCCTTAGCTCTAATCTAAGTGCCACATAAGAAATAGTACGAGGAAGGAGCTCACCATAGTTTTGGTTGGAAATCCCCGTGGATTATACGTGGAAGTCGAGGTTTTTGAGCTTAGAGTAGATGAAGAGAGAGAGAGAGAGAGAGGAAAAGAAAGAAATATTGAGAACGAAATGAAACCTGTGAATATAACCTTAGCCGTAGTACTCAAGTTCCCACGGTACTAGAGAAAACGTGAATATATGTAGAGAAAATACGGAGAACGTGATTTCAGGCAAAATAATAGAATATATTGTAGAGAAATATCGAAAATCGGAGTTACGTCGTCTACTCGTCTCCCATTATATTGTTATATGATTATGCTATGTTATGGTAAGCTGGTTTGTTATATAACTATACGTTTGAGTTATGCCCTGGAATTGGATTAAAGAGAGGAGCACAAAGCCAGAATGAAAATTCAAAAGGAAAAGCAATATAGAGAGTGAAGAAACCTCTTCAACTATCGACACTACAAAGGGAATCCTAAATTCCAATTCCTAATCCTTGGAGCTCCCTATTACGCTATGGCCGAAATACCCTGCTATGTATGCCAACACATACTCTTCTCTGTTGTGTGAAGTGTAGTAAAATCACGAGGGAAAAACCGAAGAAGGAAAGCCCTTCTCGAAAACCAAAATCAAATCACCAACTACAGGTCTTCCTCCTTTTATTCGTTTCGTTTTCTTCCCCAAATTCAAAATCCACATTCAATACTACTACTCTAGTTGCTGGCCCAATTTCAAAATCGGCTAGTGAATACCTTCAGTAAAATAACAAACTTATATTATAATATATGTGCAAGTTCAGACACGTTTTGACTCCGGAGGAGGAGCAGAAAAAGATCGTATGCATAATATACTTGTAGATCGACGTAAAAATATGTGGTAAAAAGAAAGGCCAATTTTACTACGGTAGTCAAGTTTTACTAAATATATAATCATATGCGTTCAACGTTTTACCATGGAAAAAGTCGTAACACACTTTATAACCGTGTAATATGAACGCACATCGTAAGGTCGGGTATCATAATATATTCGTATGTTATGCGATATTACTATTGCTACTATATTTCTCCTCAGTATATTTAAAACGAGACGACAAGATTAGAGTCGTCTGAAGAGAGAATATTCACAGCAGTTGGTCCACATCTCCACCAGCCAAATTTTTTTGTTCTTCTCATAATGGGGATTCGGTGATCCCATAAATTTTTCAATCAATAGCCTACAGTGACACTAAGTACCCGCATTCTTGACACTGCAACAAAAACTTGCCGTCAATGAATGCATCATCTAAATACGTGCTCAAATATGATATGCATACACCTACTAATAAAGGCATAAATACTAAGTACAAACATAAGTATAATGCACGCATAATGCGTGTATTGGGAAGAAAAGTGTGGAGAAGGTCATTTTTATGCTCTTGTTCCATCTGAATAAATTCACAAGTGCGAACGTATCTTCACGTGTGGCATAATAATAGGAGTGAAATATGTTTGGAAACACAAATTCAATTCCAAGCGACCCGGTTGTCCTGACTTTTCAATTCAAGATGCGATTTGACAAACTACATTATACCAAACTACTTTATATGCATATGATACTTTCGTCTCGTGATTTGGATTTAAATGCTACCTTTCAGCTTTATTTAAAAAAGCCCGACAGTTGTACCTTTTATGCTTTATAAAAAATGAATAGTAATGATAACTAAGCAATTAAATGATTTCTCGCCAGGACTACTTAAAAGGAAATCGATGCATACCGGCAATATGAAGGCATCCAGTCACGACAAACATGACATAGAGGAATGAAGTCATCCTCGTCCATGGATATAGAACGGATGAGGAGGTCAATGTCCGTCTTCGGGGTCGTCTCCCTGTAAACATAAAAATTCACACACATAAGTACATTTTAAAAATAATTACCATATTACATATTATGAATATATTTGACGCATAAAATTCATGTTCCAAAAATTTATTACATGCTTTGAACACCCCTTGAACATTTATTAACTGTTATCATTATTACATTGAATGTGTACGCGATTTTCTGTTATGCATTTTTATATCTACGCTCGTCTGCAGGCTTTTATAAATATATTTCCTATTTTTACTACTATGGTGGTCATCATGCATGCATGCTTTTTGTTTTTAAGTATAAAGTATTTAATTTAGATCTTTCTCAAAAAATGGTACAAAATACAACATAGAAACCGGCTACTGATGTACGTCATTTTTTGTATTAAGTGGCTAATGGAGAAATCTAAATTGTACAAGTATGCATGCATAAACTTTATAGTAAAATGCATTAATATATTCATATACGTATGCTGTGTAGGTGGAAAAATTAACAATGTGTGGCCACAAGTCATAGTTTCCGTGTTGTTTTCATAAAATGACACGCGGTAGAAGAAAAAGGAGCAGCCGCTGACGTAATAGCAGCAAACTACAACTGTTATACACATGCACGTCAAAGAATGAAGCTTTTTGATGAAAACCGAGAAGGTTTATTTATATTATCACATACTATAACAAATTTTAAACTATACTTACAACACGTACTAAAGTCTGGTATCCATGTTATCTTCTTAAATATCGGAGATATTTAGATAGAATGAAATTAAAATTGTCTTGTATGGGTTGTTTTTCTCCTTCTACTATGCAGAAAGGAACATACTGTAGTGAGTACGCAATATCATTTAATATATTCATACAAAATTGGATAGTCTGATAATTATTTTTGAGCACGGTTTAAAACTGAAGGTTTCAAAACGTATATGTGACCACAGATTAGAGTCCTAACATAAGTCCGAATAACATGATAAAAAGAAAGAAGTACAAGTATATAGATAGAGATGCAACATGCAACTGGGTATTGTTTATTATGCTAACTGCTACTACTGTGCTGCAACTGTGAATAGAATATGAAGTGTGAAGTTACGTCATCAAAGCACACTTAACTCCATTCCTCTACCTTTCATAATATCTTTAAACATTAAATTAATACGCTCTCATACTGTGATTTTACCATTTACTACAGTTTTAGGATACGGTCGGTACTGAAATTGTCAGGATGCATGCATACTACGTATACCTATATGTCTCTGCATTAACTCCGTAAATTCATGCATTACCTAAGGTTGTATATGTAGGTATATATAGCTTTTGCCTGGCGCTATCTTTGATTAAGTAGGTTTTATGCTAACATCATTACTATTTCAATTTATGAAATACATTGACATAGTTCCATATTGCAAAAATATCTTTAAAAAAAGGTCCTAGATAAATATGGTTGCAACTTTTATGCAGCGAACATTGGGTAGTCTGTCGTAATCATAGTAGATAATAATAATAACCAAAGGAGTCGAAAAAATAAAAACCTTCCCAAATAAAGCATTGAAAAATATTTCAAATATCTTCTTCACTTAAAGAAATTGAATTCATAACCTATAGACACATAACAAAGGGATGAATAAAAGGAAAAAAATTCCTGCATGTAGACGGTAGATAAATAAATACGTCACTGTCTCCATCGAAATTGTTTTACAATGGACCAAAATCAATGAAAACCTCACGCGGAGCCCTGACTTTGATTTTCTCCTTAGAATTAATTCACACTGTCGTCATCACATCGTCCTGAGCTTTAGAGGTACACATAGCCATAACAAACCTTAGAGTCCATATATACAGTGCAACCTCTATATGAGAAACACTATATATTTTTCGAAATTAACTTTAAGCTTATTTTTTCCCCAGGCGAGAAATTCAAAGTTAAGTAAAGTTCATTTTAAAACTTGGATACATATTTTAAACTAGTATGTACACATGCATATAGTTGAAAAGTCGGATAGAAAAATTACATATAAAGAGAACGCACTGTAGCTAAACATATATGTGCACACCTCATGAACGAGTTGCTGAAGGAATGAATGAATACCTGACGAATGTATACACTGTGGAATGAATGAATAACTAACGAATGGATATACTGTAGTTAGAATGAGCGGACGGTACACTGTTTATTATTTATTCTGCCTAGTTATAGTCAACCTCTAACACCAACCTGAATGATCCTTGGAAAGGAATGACAAGTGCGTACATGGGTGCACTTTCTATTTCCCCGCAGTAGCATCACCATCACTATTATTATCGTATTATTATTATCATCATCCGCCTCATGAAGAACAACAAGGAATGATATAGGAAACTTAAACTATTGTGTTACTTTTTCTACAAACATAGAGTGCGAGTAAAAAGAGTAAAGAGCGAAGCATGAAATGCAGACAGGCAGGCAAATAAGCAGTCGAATAAACTCCCCAGCCATATATACACATTACACATGTGCGTATAGAGGATACAGACTTATGCTGCAATACCACAGTAGGGGTGGAAGAAAATAACAGGAGACCAACGTTAGAACGTAGAAGCTAGTAAGCAACCCTTTCACTCTGCCTTCTCCTTTTCTTTCTCTTTTGCCCTTCATTACATTGATATGTCTTCACTTTACAATTCACATACTGACTTCGTGCACCTTCACATCAGCATCATCATCATCACAATATTACATAACTACTAACTAACCATATAAAAGTCAAATACAATTTTCCATGAGAGCCACACAGAAGAATCATCATCACCATGCGACCACCTCCTACCAAAAAGGACATAAAAACTTAATACTGGTCCGTCTTCGCTCTTGCATAGAAATTGATTTTTTGTTCAAATCCTTTAAACAATGCAATCGTCGCATAAACATCCGTATTACAAATGATCACTATGAGGAGCCTTTCGTGTAGTTTTGTAGGTGCTCTTCCAAAATTTCCTTCATATAGAAAAACGACATGTGGTCAACATTTTGAAGTTGTTGAAGTGCTGTGTTTTCTCCCTAGATACTTTCGTTGTACACGTACTTATTTTTAACAAATTAAAAGGGGAACAACCGGGACATCGTCACGAAATTTTAGTTTTGCCTATCTATCTACGTTCACAATAACAACTACTGTTATGTACTCTACACAGCATCCTACCTTTTATTCCACGAGATCTCAAAATACTGGTCTAAAGTCACAAGTGAAAAATAATTCCCATTTTGCTACAATAGTTTTCTAGTGCAAAAATCTGTCAAATGATGATAGAGAAAAGTTTCAGTGCTTACATCTTTCATCTTATTTTCTCAGATTCTGCAGGGGTCTTAACATTTTCAAGAAGTCCTGCAGATCCTTCTTTATTTGTTTGAAAATAGAAGGGAAAGCAAACTTGATATTGAAGTAAAGAAATAATGTAAGAACTCTAAAATTCTTTTACATTCTGCTATTCATGGTCACACGGGCACGAAAATAAGACAAATCATTTATCCATGTAACTCCATTTCTCACGTGTAAAGCAATAGTAGTAATACCCAGTACTTTGTTCAAGCAATCGCGGAAGTTCGTTTTAGAAATATTTAGATTTATAATCTACATATTTTTTCTTCAAGCCGACTTTGATTTGATACAAATATTGTGAATGCAACCCAGGAATCATTTTCAAACACACATACTAATTTTGCCGTCTCAGTGCACACAATAATTATCCCTCTCAAACACTGTTAGAGTCAATTTAAATGGGGAAACTGTGGACGCTCTGCCGGTAAACCGTCTGCCTGGCTCATATTTGTGCAAGCATTAGTTGCTTTTCTTCGCTGGGGGCATTTTATTTGATTACGAAGATTAATTAAGGAATAATTTGATAATAATTTTAAACCGTTGGATCATCGCCATCCTCAACGGCTTTCAAAATACCCCTCTGGTACTCTCGGAAGGCTTGAATTTTCAACAGATATTTAGTATTCGGTAAGCTAGTTTAGAATATTTCCTTCTAGATGACTTTCATAAACTATGATATTATGGTTATGTACGAAAAGTCGAAGCCCCGAAGTCTTTCTCTGATCTTTCTCCCTTTATGAGTTGCGACGATGATTATGGCTAGCAAAGTCGGCTTCCGCGTTTAATGGTACAATATCATGTTGCTTAAAGTAGAGTTTGATGTACATGTAAATACTTTTTATTTTACTAAAAAAATAAAATTCAAAAGTAAAAGCCCTTCATAATATGAAGGACACTTGCGTTTTTAACTTAATTACACTCATAGTTGCCATTATACTTGTTTGTTTGATGATGATCATCATCGCTATTATGCTATACACATATTACATTTGTAATATTATGTCCTCCATGTGTTGAGGATTAATACAAGGAGCTGTGTAAGGAGCGTTTAAATTAGATTATTTTTGTCTCATTCTTTGACTATACTTACATTAAATTAACAGCATGCACCTCTAGTTTCTGTCACATGTTTTAATCATCCAAATGCTTTGGAAATACACATGTAAGCAATGTATTTATGCACAGGAGAGAGAGATGGATGGACGCATTTGGCACTTTCAGGCTTCACTTTGTTATTAATTAATTAACTAATTAGTTCATATTGGTACTTTTGTTCACATTTAGATATTTACACACCTAGAAACTTTTGGCTGTTAGTCCTGTAACAGGCATTGGACGAACAAAAAACTAAATAGCAAAATATTTCATACGCATACCTGTACACTAGAAATAAGCAGAGTTGGGACAAAGCACATGGCAGCCAATACTATGGCATATTTCTCAGTATACAATTCATTTGAGGAAGACTGCAAGAAAGAAACGACAGGAAAATACACCCTCGTTGAAAGATTTCCCTAATACCTACATTTCAATAGCATAAAAAGTGCAGCAAGACACAAAATAGTTTCTCGTTGATTTCTAACTTAGATGTAATGTAATAATTCTATATAATGTAGATAAATTGCTACACACTAAAACACCTAACGAGAAGAGTGCAGAGAGAGAAAGAGAGAGAGACCGGAAGGTAGAACAAATTGGGTGCATGCATAGCACCTTTGCCCTTTTATTCAATGTACATAGCTGTGCAAGAAGTTGGCTAACTGCTATTTTTTGTTGGTTGAGCTTATTCAATTAGCTAAACTGACAGACTCTAGTGTGCATAAATTGTATCGTATCAATTCGCAGCTTACTCAAATTTTCGCACCGTCTGCCATAGGTATTTAACACCGTCTTGTCTCGTTAAACATAAGTATGTATGTACATATTTATGTATATGTACGCTACATATATACAATGTATCCCCTGTGACGTTTTACATGAACATATTATGCTGCTGACTTTATATACGCCCAAAATAGATGCAACAAAACATGCAGTAAGGAATTAAAAAGCTAACAAATCAAACGAAGAAAACAAAATCAAAACTATACATAAAATGGAATTCTACACACACAGAGAAAGAACCCCCAGACGAAGATTCTTATAAATGGGAACAAAAAACACAAAAATGTCTCTTTCTTTTGGCATTCGAACAGTCAAGAGCTAAATACTTTTTTCTTCCTCAAGCAACGATAATCGAGTGTGAGTCGGAAAACTGAGAAGACATATCTCACTTGGGTAATATAACGGGTACATGAATTGTGCGCAACATGTGACGTTTTTAAATAAGTGATAAACAATCGAGTAAAATGTGATAAGGAGAGAGAGAGATCACAAGATGACATCACAGACTTTACGATTTTCAGAATTATTACTTATTTTTCCAAACAGTTTGAGAACGTTAATAAATATTAATTTTAAATAAATTATTTTACAGTCAAGAGTAGGGTTATTGTGTAGTTGTTGGCCATCAGAACAGTAATACAATACTCAACTGATGTTGGGTTGAAGGTTTAAAAGTTGATGACTGTGGTTTCTAAATACTCTATGCATTACCCCTACATAAAAACATAGAGCATTCACAAATTAAATCTTATTGGTAAATCTTCGATCTAATGGGCCATAGGAAACTTCAAGGTTATTTTTTTTTGTAAGTTGTAAACGTGAAAATGGAAACTTTCGTAAAACTAGAGTATGACTACAATCAGATACACTATGAGAGGAAAATACAGTGAATTTTAAAATATACATGTCTAAAAATGGTGATGACGCTATCGATACATGCTACATAGTGGAATGAATGAACATAAGTACTGTGCATACTGAACATTGTTTTCTCATGTCGATGACGACAACGACACCGATGGTAACGAAAATGACGACGAGGATTTCATTCCAAATGGGCTTGGTACTCGCTGTTTGTTCATTTCTATGTTATTTTCAACATCCATATCCTACTGCAGGCCTATCCAACTACAATATGCCTACGATATGTCTTTTGGTGAGAAAACGACAGATCAAGTCCTTGATTTTTCGACAAATCCAAAACACATCTTGAGAATGTGCGTTTTAAAATACATTACAAATTTACATTGTGTAAGGTAAAACTTTGTACAAAATATTATGACTATACTATCAAATATCATGGTTGTTTTTTGACAGTACACCAAATACACGCAATGAGTTAACTGTCCTAATCACCATAGAATTTAGTGCGAAGCTAGGGTAAACTCATTGAAAAATATGCGGAACTGCAATGTTGAATTTTCATTCTAGCTCTAATGATGGAATACTTGACGATTCATAAGAGACTTTGACTCACGGCAATGCAATGCGACACAATATGTAATCTTCAAGTCAAAATAAAAAACTCGGAAAGGATATCCAACATATCAGCATTAACAGTAATAATAATCCAGTTTTAGTATTTAGTAATGTTTCTAGGGTTAAGACTCAAGTTTTCATAAAACATAGGCACCATTACTATTATTATTACTATTAACTAAACTCTTTCATCCATAATGTAAATCATGAATAGGTGGGTACACAGTACACACACATACACAAACTACTCATTCAGAGATGAGTATACATCGTAAAGATAAAGTTATCAGCATCCGTTCATGAAAAGGAATGTATCCAACCATTGTACAACGCCATAAACATTACCACCATTGCTTATTGCCATCTTCGTTTGTGATGTTTGTGTTATGCGTGTACCTACCTACGCAACGTGAGACTGTAATGTGATCTTTCCTTCACTCATCAGTAGAGTACAGGAACAGGAGTAAGATGAAAATGGGGAAAAAATCTTCTTTTCACACAATTTTTCTCCCCCGTTTTTCTCTCTGGTCCTGCAGTAAAGCAGAGTGGAGTAGAACAGAGCAAAGAGATATAATTACTGCATTCATAATATGCATGTAGGCTCACATATGTACAAACACTCAACGCATGTACAAAAGTCACCAATTCGCCTGCGATGTTTTCCTTCATATCCGATTTACAGTATCCAAAAAGTATCTGCTGAGCATTCATTCAAAATTTTCAATTATAGTCTACTCAGACATTGTTTTCTTGTAAAACGGTACTCATAAAGAATCAAAGCAAAAAACCCAAGAACAGTCAAAAGTCGTTAACGCTTATTTTTCAATCTTTGGCTATAATATAGGTACCTATGAGTATGCATCATACTTGTACTAATGCTATATTATACATTATGCATAAATGTATGACATAACTAATAACAAAATTCAGATATGTGATGAAACATGAACAGCATATTATGATACAATGTAGAAATGCAATAATACGGGATTCTCCTGTGCCATATTTTCATTCCTCAAGCTTTTCTCTTGACTTGTCGAAATGTTAAACAAGGTTGAAGTTTCGAGGCAACTGAACTCTAAATAAATGATGAATATGAATATGATAATGATGCTTAAGCACATGCTACACCTTAAATGAAATCAAACCAAGACGGATATATTGTACATGTGTATACTGGATACACACACGAGTCGTTCCAGCCACTCCCAGCGAGAACTGTAAGGATAAAATGGCCAAAATGACCATTATTGCCCACTCGAAACTCAAAACTCAGTGCATGTGATAATTCTTATGTAAATGCCAGTTTGAAAGTTGAAACCCTGCAAAAAACAGAACAAAATCATAACCAATTTACATTTTTACAAACTATCCACATTTAATGCTTAACTCGACTCAACTCACAATGCTCACATCAACACGTAGGACTCTTCAAAGGAAAGAAATTGAAAAAATTTGTTTTGTGAGCAGTCGTCGTGCATTGTTGCAGTTGTTGTTCTATTGCCATTAGTCCACATTTGCATTTACATCTCTTCCACACGTTTTATGCACTTCTCGTGTAGCTATACTTTATGTATGTACACAAAATACTTACTATATGTACATGTATAATATGTCATGTTCATGTAAATATCAGAATGAGACAAATGCGTTCATTTTCAACGGAACTTTTTGCTCGTATGGCCAGACAAACAATCCCAAACGAAACGAAGAGTCGACAGAGAGTCAACGTCAAATGAAACCAACACCAAACCTGAAACCAAAAGCAAATCTTGTTTCAAGTTCTTATATATATATAAGTCTTTCATCTCGGTTCTTTTTGCCTTCTTTTGCCGTCATTTAATTTGCATTTGATGAGTTTATTTTAGTTTTAAGTACTTTGGGGCAAACGTGTGAATGCTATGACTGCGCATTTATCCTTTTAATCTGTCCAATTTTCTCACAAAAATACACATTACATGTATTAAAATTTAAAAAAAGAAGGGGTGAATTTCCCAAACTTGTTTATCCCTTATTCACCCTCTTTATAAATAGAAATCTCTCAATTTACACTCAAAAACTATTTACAACTGATAGGGATTACGGATATGCTTTTATTTATGCTCTCCAGATACAAATATGCATGTTCAATCTGCCCTTCTTTCAGATAGTCAAAAGTAGAAGAAGAAAAAAGTAGAGAGAGAGAAAGAGAGAGAGAGAAAGAGAGAGAGAGAAAAAGAAAAGTGAAGAAGAAATAGAGCCCAAAAATACTCAGAATCAGAACAGAACAAGTCATGTCCAAAACTTATTCCTGTAACGTAACTCTTAGCTGCCTTGACAGGGTCGGGCAAGTCCTCTCTTCTTCTTCTCTAGTTAGTCACGAGACTCGGGGTTACAAGAAGCTAAAGAATGAGACATATAAAGAGAGGGGAAAAAATTCAAATCAACTCACCGGATCTCACAACAAACGACAAAGGAATACTATGCAATATGTACATACAGAGTACACTGCTCATATGAGGAAAACCCATAAACAAACGACTAAGCGAGTGAGTGTGTACGTCGTAAGTATTGTCGTAAGTATAGAATATTATATAACTATATCATTCTTTCTGTACAGGTACCAGCAAATGAAGAGAGTATAAGCGAGACTGAGGAAAAGGGAGATATAAGTCTAAATATCACCCTCTGTTTCAAATCTCAGCAGAGGTTGACTAGCCTAACAGCTAGAATCTAACCAGCAGGCAGGTAGGTAAGTCTCTTCATCTTCCTCCTTTCCTTTTCTTCGTCTCTCTCTCTCTCTCTCTCTTTCCACTTTGTTCCTCTGGTTGTCCTTTCGGAGAGTCGGAAGGAGACAGAAAGGTATGTATGTATACTATACACCGTTTAAGTGAGTGACTGACTGAGTAAAGGAGAATCTATCTTTTTCTCTCACTTGTACTTGTTCTGCTTAAAATTCAACCTCTGGATCTCCGAAGAACAAAACTCCTTCAAGTACACATCATGATGTGATGGTCTTTTTGTTAAGTGCAAGTCAAGCCAAGCTTCTCCAAAAGGGGTATACATACACTACTTGTGGAGATAAAATATCTGTTTATATTAAAACAGTTTGTTTGTATGGTGTTTGTGTGAGACCACTTTTCCATAACGTGTATCCTATACCTTTCGTACTCCGAAATGTCAAAATAAAATTGTAATGGAAATTCCAGCAACGTTGTATAATGATGAAAAGTGCAAGTAATTCTAAATCTTTGTGGAATCGTTTCGTACAAGCAAAAAATTTCGAGCGTAAATTTGCTGTGGAAAGGTATCTTAGTATTTAACCCCATGATTAATTCTGTGTTCGAATGAACCTAAATGCCTAACTACTGCGACGACGCAACGTCAGAATTACGATAGTTCAATACACGTTATGGAAAAACGCCCAAAGTATTTATTTAAGTGTACATTTGAAAAGTTCTTTCTCTTTCTGTCTGCTCCTCTCTGTGGAACATTTTTAAAAATTGGGCATACATTCTTATCCCTTGTACACTTGTGTTCTGTGTTCCGATTGTCGCCATAGAATGACAATAACCGTGGGCTCACAGCCACCTTCGTCTTCTTCTGTATTCTATTCGTTTGTTTCTCTTCACTATCCATAGTACAATACATACGTATGAAGATGGATATTTTCCTGATGCCTATATATAACAAGTGTACATGCAATACTTTCTTATACTCTCTATACTCGATTCCAATCCGGTCCAATCCCATCGACTCTTCTTCTTCTTCTTGTCCTTCCTGACATCATACTTTGTACATTTTCTCTGGATGCCAAGGACTTATCAGATGTAAAAAGAATCACCTGGAAATCCTTTGCTTGTCCCCATATTTATGCTTACTAGGAACATACAAACATAAACATTCGGAGGGGAGAGAGAGAGAGCAAAGGAGACCCAAATCTACCTATTTCACCTTGATATATACTCAAGTTCTAATTGCCCATAATTAATTACATCGTCAATTCCACTTAAAAAATATTGGGTACCAAAAGTAAAAGTCCTAATATAATTTACCTTCATCACACCGCACACACACTATGCACAATGCACATCTATTATCTAATGCAATGTACTTAGGCATAAGCAGGGATAGTTTTACGCTACCTTCATACCGATACATTCACTCTTACTTATATTTATGTACTTGAATATAAGAACAATACTAAAACACATAGAAATACCGGATTCATTTATCTTTTGAATTTTTACTGAGCATACATATGTACAAGTTTGGTTTGGTATACATAGATTCCATGTATATATATATATATATTTGAAGGATTTTTGAGACTCGAAGATGGAGCACTCACTCAGACTACACTAATGCTACACTAAAAATGACTTCTTAAACTTCTTATCTTTTCTCTGTACTAGTTCGTATTCAGTCGTTTCTGATTCTCTGTCTGTAGTGCATGAACTTTCTCATCTATTCTTTTTCGTCTAGTTCAAAGCTGCGTATACATATGCATTGAAGAGAACATCTTCAAAAAACCCAAAAATAACCAAAAGTGTGTATACATGTGTGTACGTAGAACGTGTAGAAAACTTGACATGTATACAATATGTTTTTTTCTAGACGCTTGTACATAACCCGTCCCGTTCTCTTCGCTCTGTATCTATACGTATCATTTTTTCTGTATCCCTGTCTCTCATTCCGCCTCATTCCAGCTTTTCAAAAGCTCCTCCACTTCAGCCAGCCAACATTGGAAATTGAAATATATTATACAGATTCTTGCACAGCCATGCTTCAACTTTGTTTGCACGTTCACGCTTCAAAAAGTGAAACTTTCGAACTTGAAATAAAAAGGGAAAAGAGAAGAAAATGAAACTGTACCCAAATGTACTCCCTTCTTTTTTTCCTTGAAGTTTTGAATTCCTTCCGAACAGGATTTCCTCCCAAAAATATGCAATCGTAATATCATATAGGAACGCATGTGTACGTATACGTCATATATATGGTATAAAATTGGAAAACTCATCCATCGATGTAAGTAACATACAGATATGTATACTGACTTTTTAATTTTTTGGTATCCATGCCTAAAAATGTTGGGCCAACGATTCTCTCTCTCTCTCTCTCTCAAATCCATTGAACTCGACACATGAATAATAAGTTGTTCTGTCTTCTCAAACCATGTACAAGGTACATGCATGAAGGAAGTTAATGCAACATTATCAACCGTTCCATTTCATTATTTGATCGATTATTTCTAGTCATTTTTAATACACAGCCCTCAGAGTCTCGGTTTCTATTTTCCAAGTTGAGCTGCTATTTTTGCAGCGTTTTCGAAAGGAAGAGAGCAAGAAAAAACTGAAATTGTGGCCTCATTTGGATCAATAATTACCTAAATTGGCTCAATAATAATTAAAGACCTCACAAAGCTACAACCCACTCACAATTTCCAACGTAAACGTTGACGACTGACGAGAATGAAAATGTGAATGACACTGTTGTTGTCAATGAAAATGCATTACAATTCCAGTGAAGTTGCACACTTGTCCTACCGTTGTCCTTCATGCCGCAATTGAAAACAGCAATAATAGCTGAAATATTACTGGAGACACATTTTGCGATACTTGAAATATGTAGTACATGTAGTACAGGCGAATGACAGTCGGTTTTTTATTCTGCAAAAAAACTTGTCCCTCCAATATACAGTGTTAACCACCAAAAAGTTGTGAAA
>JAQIVE010000602.1:0-34598 GCA_034698285.1 Sminthurinus bimaculatus
AGCATTCTGCATGTTCACTGATACCTAATTAACAAATTACCAGGTTCCTGACTTTCTACGACTTTTCAGTCATATTGCATCACATGAAAGTTTTTGAGCATGCAAAATCGACGATTTTCTCTCCTTGGATTTGAAACCCTACAAAATCCCGCCCTATTTAATGTCATTTAATTTCATGATTCCTGCGTTTTCTCAAAAGCTTGGCAACATAATAAAACCAAACACCAGCGATTTGTACCCATCCATTTAAAGACGGCAGCCGTTTTAATCTTTTTCCTGAAAGTGCCGCTTCTCGCCTCGCGTGCCGCTTCTCGCCTCCGTTAACGGTACCGCAATTACACATGTTATGGAATATTAAAACACGGTCGAACTTGTCTATATGAACGCAAAAATCTCTCGTTAGACATGACTGTATACAGAAATTTGAAGCTAGATATTTATTTATAAAAATATTCATAATCCAGTCAGTTGAGTATTATTTAATTGCCCATGTTTTACATTTTAAAGACTATAAAAAAGAACAAAGAAATAATAATCAAATGCTTGTTTGAGCATACATTCTGTTTTTTTTTTGCACAAGCTGTGCCTATATACATATACGTAAATAAATACACACGTATCTTATACATATATGTTGTATATTATTGAAGCACTTACAGTACTTAAAGCGGATATTAGGATGAATTCGCAAACGTTCATTTTCCTACAATACAAGTAACAAACAATAACAAATACCATTAGATAGTTAGTTCGTTATTTGTATATTGGAGCTAATGAGGAAAAGCGTAGAAACAATATTTATTCTCCCTTCAGATTCCTATCTTTTTATTTCTCTGTATATATTATGTGATTTCTGGTTGCCAGTCTCACTGTCGATCTGGTTCTATTCTTCTTCGCAGATACTTGCTAAATATACTATAAGATTGGCAGCACAATACATACCGTAACAAAGTGTGTAATGTGTATGCAGTCAATGTATTCATAGATTGTTTGGGAGCAGGCGAAAGCTCCCATCGATGGGTATATCCAAATGTGTAGTATATCTGCCCTATTGGAAGTACGATAACTTGAGAAGCGATCGACCTGCACAATTCACAGTATGCTCTAATATGACCTCTGGCATGAGCTGCATGTTTTAGAGCCCTTTTGCTCATCTCCCTTTTACTCCATTAATCTCTAAATGACATAATAGCTCAAAACGAAAAAAAAAGTTACCATGCTTAACCATACTTGTTAGCATAATACCGCCCGTGCTTGGTTTTCTCTTCTGCTGAAATTGAACACAGCTCTGAAACTATGTATAGATAATATTAACATTGTAATGCATATATAGTACATGTACATAGAAGGAAAAGTCAAATGGAAACGGTATCGTGTAAAAATGCAAGCCTCTTCTTCATACTTTACTGTGATGGGGAGGACAATAGTGGTTTTGAATGGAATGTTTTGTTCAACTGGTG
The DNA here is from genome assembly GCA_034698285.1 of Sminthurinus bimaculatus. Lineage (NCBI taxonomy): Eukaryota > Metazoa > Arthropoda > Collembola > Symphypleona > Katiannidae > Sminthurinus > Sminthurinus bimaculatus. The sequence continues at coordinate 1,461 of JAQIVE010000602.1, forward strand.
AGGATATCATTATAAAATATCAGTATTATTAAAAACGAGAAGAAATGTCCCGGTAATGAGAGTTTGCACTACATAAGTATATCCATACAAAGTATAACATTTTTCTGTCAGACTAGATTACTATCGTAGTGTATTTTGCATTGTCGTTTTTATGCATTGTAAATTGTAACAATTTAAGATTGGAATTGTAAAGAAGACTTGTAACCTTTGCTTGCCTCTACAATGCGAATTTGAGCATTTTTTCATGATGCATAATATCTCATACTTCAATAGATACATGATTTATTCAAGCTTTCATATTGTTTCAATAAGACTGCAACAAAAGGGAAACGAAAATCAGTTTCCGATATGCATTGTAAATACTTAAATGCTTGAGTATGATTGGCATGTGGAAGCTAATATTTACGAAAGTTATGACATAATGTAAGGTATAACAACTTATGTAATATTAAAAGTTCCATAGTACAGTGTTTTAAAAATCGAGGCAATGGAATTTTTTTGTGTTTTGTAATCAGAAATACTTGTTACGGTAGTTTTTAAGATAAAAATGATTTAAGAGACGACATAATGATTCTCATTTCTGTGGCATAGACATGCATATGTATTTTAAATTTTAAGGTTCCTGAAAATAGGGCAATTGTGTGTAAGTTCGGATAAGTTGATATTTCCTTCTAAATTAAGCGTAAGTTCATCGCTAATACAAGTGCAGCCTGAAAGTATAGTGTGTGTGTGTGTGAACTGCATCAAGCCTTCACAATTACTGTAAAAACCGCAGCTAAATATGCTTACGCTTACCTTATCGTTAGTACATTTACACGAGCTGGTAAAGGACATAGCAAATGAGTGAGTATTGAGTATGTATGTACAATGTACATATGTGCTCTACGTTGTACACACATGATCGAAGATGTTGGTGTAGGCTCATTATTTAAGTGCGAGCAGCATCATCAGTATCAGTAGTGTTGGTAAAGAAAAGATGCAAATAGATAGGTAGATGTTTACGTATTTTACTGTGTTTTGTCCATCGAGTTACCAAGGATTGGATAACTCACGAGTTATGCACGACTAGACAATAGACGATTGAAGTATTGGCATGATGTTGCGTCTGCATACTTTGTACTTTGTGTATCTATGTTTGTAATTATTACTTGTGTTTGTGTGTAAAAGGTTGATCATGGCAAAGTAAAAGCAAGGAAAGATTTTCATTTCACGCTTCCGCCTTACAATAAATCTTCACGCCTTTTCCTCCGAGCGCAGTTCCAATCCACAAATGAAACACCCTTTCTATCGTGCAGTGTATTGATATAATACATACATACATAAATAAATACATGTGTAGATGTGTAATGTACACGGTACACATGTACCATCCAAGTAAATTTGCAAGCGAAGTTTGAAAAAGCTTTGGGATTTTAACATATTTATTATGATTATACAATATTATACATTGTATTAGATATGTTGTTTTAGAGTCGATACTCTACTCAATCACCGCACCGTAGGAAAAAAGCAAACAGTTAACAGTTATTCGAAGCTATTGCAAATCTTTCAAGGATCATTTATCTCCACTTACAACTTTTATCAACACTCACACTTATAACTTCCTGGGCTAATAATCATCTAATACTTGTGAACAGAATCCATGTTCATTCATTCATTAATTTTTTATTTCTTGATCTCATTTGTAAAATTAGGATATTCTCAAATATAAAGACGTTGTTGGATTTGTATGCGTTATCTAGTTATCTATATAAATGCAGGCAGTACGCATCGTAGATTCGTATAGTAATCGAGAAGACAGGCATAGCTAAAATAAACTCAGCATGAATATTGCATCGTCTAAAATAACTATGTATCACGTTCTACGTTTTAATTGCAATTTTATGCTACGAGTTGTAAGCTACACCTTGCTTATATTTTAAATTAAAGTCTTCGGTTTCATTCGTCCAGAATAAAAGCAGTAAAAAGCCTGTAGATAGTCATTACATTCTTGCATTTCTGGAAAAACTACAGGTAGTGATTCTCACGACTATTGATGCACAATGCAAATCTGTGTGTTTTTGTGTACATTTTTGCTTAAATTGTTCAATGAGGCATATGACATGTACGTATTAATTATTAAATTGAACAAAAAAATCAGTTTGATTAAAATCTTTTTCTCAAGGTTTGGCAGCAGTACTTTTGACTAATTGCTCTTATACAAAAAATAAATTTCATAAAGAAGGAACAATATAAAATATGTATTATTTCTAGCAGCAGGAGATTGAAATCTACACCCTATGCTAAGCGGTCTCCTTTTTAGGGTGAAAGGGTGCAAGTTGAGATGAAGAATCTAGGAAAACTTATAAAATAACGAAAAGCATTTCCATAACGTAACCTATTTCAAGTGAATGATATTATCTCAACTTGGAGGGAGGGAAAAATGCAGATTCGCCAAATAGTCTGTCAAAATATGGACATGATATTGTGTGATGTGTTGAAGTTGGACTTTGGAAATTAAATATTTTGATTTTAATTTAAACTGTCATGTAATTCCTTGTTTGATATCGCACCACTGTGATTTGTGATGTATACATTATCATGATTATGCGTTACATTGTCCAACTCTGGAAATAAAATAGGGAGCAACGAAAGAGGGTGGTAGAATTAAGGAAGCTGCCATTTTTTATGCAAATTTTTTCTCTCTAATTCAACACCAATTAATGTGGCAAATTTTTTCACTTTCCTTAGCACTTTTTTTTTCTTGATTTAATTACCAGCTCATTACAATTTGTTGCAGTAGCGTTACTATATAAGTGAACAAAATGTTATGTATGTAAGTATGCATGCTATTGTTGTTTCAAAAGTCAATGAGACGAAACAAAAGGAGACCCAGAGAAGGATAAAAAACAATAAACATCATCGTGATACCACAACTGAGAAAACCAAAAACAGTATTGGGTTTTTTGTTTTTATTCTCCTTTTTTTGTAATCCAGTCTTGAAAATGTCTTCAGCACTTAACTATAGTTACATATAGGCACATTGTTGTATATTTAGCATTATGTGCTTTTTCTTTGGTACAATTCGCGTATAGAATTTATGTAAAAACACCATGTGCTCGTGCTTGTATTGCATAATAGATAATAGCAATTGACGACAAAGGCCGAAAAAATGTGTCTATAAATAATACATCTATATAAACCTACGAGTGTCCAGTACATTTACATTTATGTACATGTAATGAAAAATAGTACATAATATGTGACCGTCAGACATTGTGGAAATTACAATAAGTTTGTTAGCATTGTTAATACAACATTTTCTTCCAATTAATAGAAAAAGGAATGGATCTTTATTGACTTTGTGAAAATGAATAAAAGTTTTAATTTAGGTTTTTCACATTTTAATTGAATAAAACATTCTTCTATAAGGATTTTCTCTCTCACACGGAAACAAAAACAATTTTTATAGTCGAAATTAAAAACCCAAAATAAACAATATTGCAACCTTACTTAATAAATTTAACATTCAGCTCTGAATGGAATGAGATGACAATGAAATATCCATACACATTCAAAGATGTTAAAAACTAGTAGGAGAGGTAAACTTCTGGTGTAAAAAAATTGTAAATGGTATGTGTATACATTGGGTAGAGGGTGAAGACATAAATTTTCACCTTTTCAGAATAGACTTTTACTAACTTGTGTTGTGCAGGCAAAATAAGCTATAAGCATTGTCTTCAGATTGTTTGTCAAGAGATAACTAGTTGTAAATGTATATATTATTATGAATAAAAAAGATGCCCTGACCGATTTGTACTTTATTACGGCGCATACATGATATTGTATATGGTCTGCGTTAAAAAGAATAAAAGAGTATCAACAGTGGCAAGTAACGTTTTTTGCAAAGATTAATGATTTTCTTTGTCCATATTAGGTTGGTTTTCCTTGCTAACTGATGACGGGAAGGAGATGGCAATGATGTTAACATCAATGGGTCAAGTCGCTGCTTGTCGAGTCCCAGGTATAAAACGGTTTATGTATTCATGTCCATTTTCTATTTTAAATTCCCCAGTTTTTTGCAGAAGATTTTACATTTTTCGGAAAACACTTACGCATAAATATGAATAGGATTTTATTGTTAAAATAATGTAATAATAATATCAAGAGTTTATAAATTTACAATCAAACCCATCTTTCTCCATTTCAGCCTTTCTCACCAAATTCGATGTGCCAGTCTACAAACTCAGTGATTCAAATGGTATGTACAGATGTTGTTGATATGCTTTTTCTTACAAATGACTGATGTTATAAAAAATTTGTGTCTTGGATGTATGGACTTGTGACCTTTTCATGTATCTAACTCTGCATGCGTGCTACATTCTTTATTTCATATTGTGTATATCGTCGTAGCTGTTGTCGTTGTCGTCTTAATAAAGGACAAAGACAAATTGAATAGCATAGAACACAAAATAAGTACATAACTGTTTACGGTAGTTATACTAGTGCAGTATATTTTTCATCATCATCATTAATGAACAAAATATTCGCGATATTGTAGTTCATGTAATAATATTCACATGTGTATCAAAGATGACATACAAAAGAGAGGCTGAACTGGAACTGTCAAATTTTACATTCGTATTTTGTGCAGATTCTATGTGCAGTGTACAAACATATCCATAGGTATGACATAGATGATGTACAAAAAATAGTCGGCGTGCAGCCGCATGTAGTTCAATGACAATAAATAATATTCAATAAGTCACCTGGTATTATGTATTTTTCTACCGTGTCTAAAATTATGACGTTGTAATTCATATTAATGACCATAATTTTAGTGTCTATTGGTATATTATTATACCTGTTCTCCTTCCACTTCCTTTGGTTTTATGAGAGAAGAATTTTCATGTGTGTCATGTCTTCTGCATTAGCAGTAAGAGGAAAATGAAAGAGTAAAAGCAGCCGAAGAATTGAAAATGACTCTGTGTCTTACTTTAACATGGATAAAGCTAAAAAATAAAATAGATGCTCTTCAAGACTCTATAGACTACATATTTTTGACAGACGATTAGATAATCTGAATAGAAACAAGTCATATTTCAGAGGGTAGATGAAGTCATCATCAAAAGTCGAAGACTGCTACCTTGCAATTTTTTTTACATTGTCCTATAATCCTAATACCTATGTATTATGCTTCTTATTTATCCTTGAAATATTCTGATGTAAGTAGTTGTTTAATACTCTCTGCATTTTACAAATGGTTAGTTCAGCCCATATCCATATTGCGTGTTTAGCAGCTTCTGAATGTCTCTTTATTTTATGTCTTTTTAATTGAAAAATACTGTACGCTTTTCTTATACGTATACATATGTGGAGCTGCTCCGCCTCCAAGTTATATTATATATGTACATACATTTGGAACGTATGAATAGGTATAGTTGAGTCGTGATTCTGTTCACATTCTACTTCTTGCTAGGTATATATTTATATTATTTCTTGAGTGTAGTAGATTCAGGCTAATTTTAAGAGTTTAGGACGAGTTGAGAAGAAAAGATTCAATGACCGATTGCGTGTGGTAGCAAACTAAAAATGAAGAACATCCTGACTTTATGCTGACAACGTTATACTTTATTTAACTCTAAAACATGACATTTATTTTTCATCAAGTTCCTAGCAGAGACGTTGAGACTTTACCTTGAGTATCATTCTTTCTTTCCCTATTCCTTTTAATGACGGAAGTCAAACAAGAATGAAAGTTATATGCTGTAAACTGGGGGTGGACAGTTAAGTAGAATAGTGCATGGACATAGGAAATGGAAAATAGAAAAAATTGGCGAGGAAATATTATAATAATACATTAATGTGTGCACAAGTTTTAAAGTTCATTTACTTAAACACTACTTTTTCCAATGAACCTATAAACAGTTTAGGCTAAACTGCACCATGTGGTAGGTACATACATAATAATAAAATATTATGTTCTGTTTGCATTTACTTTAGGATTCAAGATCAAGTTCATGTATTTTATATCCTTCTTTTTTGTGTCAATGACCCCGAAATACTTTTCTCAAAGCAATTAACTTAAAATACCATTTATTATGGAATATAATTGAATTAAACTAGATTGAAGATTAAGTAATATGTATATGTTGTTAATATTTCATATAGAATCCACTGGGAATAAAACTGTGTACGTGAGGACGACAATGAGGGTATGTGTGAAGAAAATATCTTATGGTTGGCATTACGATATTATGTATACATGCAAATAAAAAATGAGAGTAAGAAATATACAAGTAATTATTAAAATGATTGTCATTACTTTATTAATTACAGGCTGGTAGTGTATTACGCTTATTAGGTGTTTGGGCTGATTTAAATGGCGGAAATAATAGTAGCAGAAGTTACAATTCATATTCCAGTCATCAGAATCTACCTAAGAGTTCGCAGTTTCGTGGCGGGAGCTTGGGCGGTTTCCGGGGCAATTTAGTGGCCCGAAGTTTGTCTCATGCTCCTCAAGCGGCCCCTCAAGTTCAGTATGTACAGTGCCTAAGTGACTCAAATGAGGTAAATATTTTATCCAACAACCTCAAGAGTTGGCTTTTATAAAAAATTGTTATTTTGTAGAGATATTGATAGAAGTTTCTTTATAATTTAATGTTTAGTTATTAAAAAATGGTGACTGATATAATGTTTTTGATTTACTAGCCAATTTTCATTCCACTATCTGCAACAGGAGTATTTTATCCTATTTCATACAGGTACAAAATATGGTTTTTGTAGTGACATTTTTTTCATTCGATCTATTGGTGTTTTGTGCTTACTATATATATAGACTTGTTGCAAGGGTCTAAGTATTGCTACGCTTAAGTATTAACTAATTTCAATGTTTGATATGATTATTGTAGAGGGGGAAGAAATCCTCAACACATTTATCCGCTAGGTGCCATCGCAAAAACCCATAAACTACCCATCAGGGTCAAAATTGTCTGTGGACAGCTCCCTAATTCAAACAATATGCCTGAATTCACTGGTGAGTATATATTATTATATGTATAAGTAATTTTCACAAGCTACTCAGGCGAATGTTCAAAAAATGTAAATGTGATTATTTAATTTTTCTTTGCAGGTACGTTTGAAATCGAGGGTGTTGATACAGAAGAAGTCATTTTAGCTTGTACACTACTAAAAGATAAGCCCAGTTTATTTGAATTGGACACTGATAGTGACTTGTTGCTATCACAAATGACGAGCGAGGATTTATTTACAAAATCTACAGGTATAAATGGCAGATTTAATAAGCAATACTAATGACACAAATATGGTCCCTTTTTTGGGTTAAAATAAAGTGAAATTGAAAGTTTTTTTTTCAATTGATGAAAGTCCTTTTTCTTTGTTCTATATAGGTTTTCAGACTGCAATAAATCACTGCATTTCTGAAGGAGAAAACTGGAAGAGACAGATACGACCCTGTGCTCGTAGTAGTACTAATACTACTAGTAGAGGACTGAGTGGAACAGTATCATCAGCCACATCTTTATTGCTAATGAAGAATAAGAATAAAAGCCTTCGTATTAGATCATCGCCTCCACCCCCATCAAAATTATCGCTATTATTCCGTCCCGTGAGCGCTCCATTCGTCACCAACAAAGATCCTTTGAGAAGATCCAAGTCCTTCAATGTTGAGATTCAAAGTGTTTCTTTGAGTTTAACAAATGATGAAGAAGAAGAAGAAACCAAAAAGTTATCTACTCTTTTTAATTTCATGAATAAAGGAAATTACAATAAGAAAAACAAAGAGAAACAGTTATCACAAAGTCAACAACTTCTCCATAGCCACCCCCTTCTACAGCCCCAGCCTCAGCAACTAACTCGTAATCACCATCTTAATCATAATCATCATCATCATCACCACTCTCAACTCGTAGGAAATAAGCAGAATCAATCATCAACAGTTCCCGACGTCCTCACGAATTACAAGAATAGCGGAAGCAACGTTAGCCGCCTGTTACACAATCATAATCATCACCATCATAACAATATTAATAGTCGACCACATGCAAATATCAATAATAATAATAATAATAGTAATAGTTCTGACCTTCCTTATGGAAAAGTTTTGGATGATGTCACCGAGGAAGAAAATATATATTCAGAAATTTCTGACGCCATTCATCAAATGAGTATGAATTTTCACCGACTTCCAAGACATCAAAGTGCATCAAATATGTCAAGTTTATTAAAGGGTGGCGGGGGTAGCGATGGGGCTTTTTCAGGAGGAACTTTATCCGGTACTTTTTCATCATCGAATCCTTCAAACAGAGAGGACGATATTTATGACTCTGTATTTTGAAGTGTACAAATACAAAAACTTTGTTTTTGTAAAATCCCTAGCTCATTAGCTGTATTAGTGTATTTTCATGTGTATAATATAATGATTAATGATGAAGTTTGATACCTGACGCGAAAACTTGAGGAAGAATTTTTTTTACTACATAAATTTATTAAAATTTAAATATATGTAGTGCACTATAATAATATAATTTACAAAGTTCATTATAGAAAATTAATGTTAGGAGTAGTTTTTTTGTAAACGTTCATTTAACTATATATATCTTTTTGCTGCTAAATATAAATGTGTGAATTACATTGTATTTGACTATTAAATATTGTCTGCTATTTTAGTATTCAAAATATAATATGTCGAGTTTATTAAATGAAGGCATAATATAATGTATATATTTTATGTTAATTATATTTAGTATGTAGCATGGTTAAACTTTATTTCAGTACTAATAAAGATTGAAAACGTTGTCTAAGGAATACTAAAACGGTCCACCCACGAATGTTTACGGGGCTCTATATACGTGTGTAACCATGTACATTATACATGTTTCCATAGGTTTCCGTAAGTTGCGTCCAATTAAGCACTTACGAAAACCCGTGGAAACTGGAAACATGCATACATAGATAGTTACACAATTACACACGTATAGAGCTCCGTAAAAATTCGTGGTTGTGGCCGTTTATGTATATCTTACTCTGTTAGCACATGAAGAAAAGTTGTGTAATAATTTGTCTATACATAAAATGTACAGAAAAATAGGCAAGAGTTTTGCTTTTTTTATGAATGAATTTAATGAATTTAGTAATCGGAATTCGTATATAATATAATATACGTTAGAAGAAGTATTTTAATTTACTCTAATTTTCTTGTCCGAATGCACAAGAAAACTGGTTATATCTATACACATGTACGTCAAATTGTTTATATTATTTCCTATAATTATAATACGAAAACTCCAACAAAAATTGTAATTAATTTGCTATTCATTTAGTCTCCCCAACATTCTCTTCCAGTTATTCCTCTTAAATATTAAAAAAAATCATCGCTCAAGAAGCTACTTTTACTCATTGTAGCAATTCGAACTCGCGAACACGAATACGTACTTATATATATATATATGTATTTATGTACACATTGACTACGTAGCAATCACTCTTGGTATGGTATGTCGGGTAAAGTAAAATACGACCTATGGTTTCAGGTCTATTAATGTTACATTAGAATTGTTGCTTACGTCAAGATTAGTAACTTTTTTTTTGGAAATAAATCGATACCCCGCAAGGGAAGCAGTGGGAAGAAGTCAAAGTTGGAAAGAATCTACTTGCCATAATATATCATTATTCAATATCATTGTTTAAAAACATAAATTCTATTTTCTAATCGTAAGAAAATATAAAGTATCAATTTTTTCCCAAAAACAAATGTCACTAAACTTGAGATAAGCAACATTTCTAGCAATATATTAATCGACCTGAAACCATTCGCTGTATTATGCTTACAAGAGTGACTGGCACGTGCCTATATATAGAGGATTCGTTTAAATGGCGATTGTTTAAATGGCGATTAAGTACGTGCAATAGTCTTTATACTTTATATACTGATACTGGTGAAATCATATAAATTATTGAAAATAAACTTTGTATAAATGTTTTGGTTTGTATGTGTGTACTTAAGCTACCCTTGCCCTGGTAACAAGTGCATTTCTGAGTATCAATGCTGCCTGACTATAAATATATTAATTGTGATACAAAAGTTAAAATTCGTATTAATTTCGTTAACGATTGTTCGTTTGACAAAATACACGTGTGTATGTATATATCAGTACTTACGTAAATGCACACGTCGGTTATATTTGCAATTATGGAACGGTAGGGAAAAACCATCGCCTTTGATACATGTCACCGTAAGTTCCCGTATTGTGTTGCATATAATATATTATTATGGCAACTAAATTTTCTGTCTCTAACAGAGACAGAAATGTTATAGACTGAAAGTTTAGCCGCCATGATATATTTAATAATATTAAAGCTGAATTTGTAGAAAAAAGGCATTTTTTACAAAGGCTATGAATTGGCGTGCTGTATGTGTAGGAAAAATCACTGATCAAAGTGATTTACTAGTGCTACACTAAGCGTTATAGTATTAAAGAGTCAACCGAAAAGCACACGTAATGTATTAAGTATTAAGTACATATATTATACACTATAATATAAATGAACTATAAAGATGTATAAAATAATGATGTAAAAGTATCGTTCGTAACTATTAATGCGTTAACTGTCATAATATTGTATTCAAAAATAATATATTCAACTACGTAATACATAATATTATAATGTGTATTATTATTAAACTCAAGAGGAAAATAATAGATCTATAAATAAATCTTTGAAAATCGTTTAAAACAGCGTGGAAGTATACAGCTAACATTATTTGGTAACCTTTACCTATCACACAATTGTGAAATTAAAATAATATATTATGCAAAATAAATTGTTTGTCAAAATAAATACGAGGCATAAAATTGTTGTCGTATGGAATACAAAATAATAAAGAAATATATGTATGCAAAACGTGATGGCAATTTGATTCATTTTTGTTGTTCATTTTTTAATTTTTTAAATGTAAAAAATGCAATTCATATTTAGTCTCATCTTATCTCTGGCTGTAAATAAAGTAGTTGATACTATAGTGTAACTGAAACTGCACTCGGACGGATATTTTTACACTGTTCTTGATTTTATTGATACTTGTTATGATGCATTATTCATTTTTTATTTTGTTAATTAATACATATTATGCGTATATTTACAATGACCTCACATGGGGTCACAAAAGGTTTTTTTTAAAAATATTTTTGTGATAAATATTCACTCCAGAATTTTATTTATGCAGTGACCACCAGACAAATCGAGATGTCTATTTGTCTGGTATGCAGTGATCAGTGATATCAGTGCCATCTTAAGCTGATTGGCGGAACTTGTGTCAAATGGTATGTACATAACGTATTTATACTCGGCTACATAGAATTTTACACATAGAATTCAAAGAAATATTATTATTATTTATATTGAGAGATCTCTCTGTGTCTAGGGTTTATCTAATTATCTTTTTTAATTTAGTTTTTGAGCTTTTATTTACAACATGACTGAATTAATTTAAGTCAACAATAAGGATGGTCCTATTATCCCTTAATTAACCTCTCAGATATATCTCCAACAAAAGTCAAAAGTGGTTGTCGACAATGAACAAAAAGCAAAACAAAAAGTTATTTACAAAAAAATTGTGAGCTCTCTTGTTCAAGATTCAATAGCGCATAGCAGCATAGCAATGATTGTTTTTATATAAAAATAATTGACTATAATATACAAAAAAGTTAAGTACCACATAATCATCATTTAAACTATCTATTTAAGTGTATATCTGTGAGTGTCTGTTTTGTATTTCACCAGCCTGTGTGTGAGATATGTACTATTTAAGATGGCATTGAAAAGTTCAAGTCAATTCTAATTTTCTGTATTATCTCTGCTTTTCCAATATAACATCAAATAGTCTTCGTAACCTCTCCCAATATACAATTTGTAAATATTTGTCACTGTATATCTGTGTACAAAATACGTAAGTTCAAACAAGTCACATTTTCTATAATAATTATAATGTATACATACGTTGGATATTAGACAGAAACTATCTCAAATTTCAGTTGTCGTTCTTACGTGTTGTTGTTGTTGGGATTCTCCTCAAAATCAAATTCTAATTGGTTTTTATTTTTCTCCTATATATATTTAGCTGTTGAGAGTCCAAAAGTCCAAGAAGCAACTATAATTCACAATTGGCATTAACAAAAAAAGTTCAAATTTTTGTTATTAGATCCATTTTACTTTAAAATACTCGATTCTTACACAAAAAGTCAAACTCTTTTACTTCTATACGCACAATGTTTTCACAAACAAGTATACATATTTAAAAATCAAAATGTGTCATCCAGTTACTAATAATAATAAATACAGTACGTTATGCAATGGCTGTTATCAGTGTCAAGGTTATTAAAATAAGAAACCAAGAACAATTAAGGCTGTGGTGAACACAATATGATCTAAATAAACTTTTATATACACAAAGAAAAGTGAGTTCAGTTCTTCTCTTCCTGAAGCCAGGTGTTTTGAAACAAGTGAAGAAATTAAAAATAATTTAAGGAATATAATAATAATCAATTCATCATGTCTGCTGAGTTAAACATCGATGTGACACAACTTCCCCAGGATATACGGGATAAATTGGCTGAACTTGATTTAGAACTGTCCGAAGGTAAGAATAAAATTTCAAACCGTTATTATAAGCATCATATTATTTTGCTACTATTCATTCCTGTACACATTTGCTGTACATACATGCATTATTAGATAAACTATGTAGGAATATGTTGTGATATTCTCAAGCAATTCTGTGTCTACATATTTTTCGAAATGTCTTTAAAAAACCCATAAGTTTTCTTTCAAAATATTTTGTTCATCTGAATCAACTACAGACTACAGGGAGACAAATTTTCAAAGAATATTCGTTCGAGATGTGTTCAGTAGGGTGCAGGATAGTTGTGTCCAAAGAAGTTTCCAATGCTTGTGTATTGTATGTAGTGCGTACAATGCTTTAGGATAGTGGTTCGTTTGGTATATTTGTATAGCAGTACTTAGGTACTTACTTACATTACCTTATACTTCATTCGATTTCTTCTTCTGTTTTGGTGATGATGAGCTGATGATGACTAAAGCTTGTACTTGCACATACCATCAACAAAAAAGTGGTTTCATTATATTATTATGAATGAATCACATGAATAAGTCAGTGGTAATATTATGAATCAGAGGTATTTCTGTTGTTATTATTGTTTAGATTTTTTCCTATTCCTTGCATTGTCTCACGGGATCAAAATTCTTCTCGCTAAATTGATATCAGTAGTATAGCTGTAGTTCATAATAAAGTTTATAGACATGTAAAATAAGTAAAAAAAGACCGAGTTATTATCAAGTTAAAAATCATTATTTGGAGGAAACTGAGTTTTATATAAAAATTACAGTTATTTCACCACAACCACTTTACGGGTGTATGTATAATATACGAAAAGTCAAAGGAGAACAAAAATATTACCCTGTATAAAAGCAAATACATAGATATCTGTAAATGTATGTAAGTAATGTGTGCTTTTTCTGACTTTATACAGTAGTATACTTTTATATATATATATATATTATATTATACGAATGTAAATTAGAGGTGATTTGCTCGAGGTGATGTTTTGTAAGTTTGTACTTAAGCAGCGTACAACATTTATGTACTATTTGCAAACACAGTGTGTACATTTAAGTCAATTTATCTGTCATTGTCTTGTATCAATAGGTAGTAGTAATAATAATAATCCTGACTCGTCAGTAAAACTCAATTAGCCAATTTCAACAGGTTCCGAAAGACGAAAGTACAAAGCACAAACGGTTTAAAATGTACTTATAACTTAGACAGGCAAAAATATGCGAGGAATACTAACTAATAACAAGATGTGGTACCAATGAGAGTGCTGTGGTAGTATCATCAGCGGGAGAGCTATTGAAATTATAATCGAAATAATAATAAAACTTGACTACTACTTATTATTGTTGTCTTGTTTTTCTTGAATAGTAATGACAATAGAAATTGTAATACTAATAATTGCTCTCATTTTTATTATATCCATACAGTCGACTTGTATGATATTGTTAAACACTAAACACACCTCAAAAAAGGTAATCAAGACTGATGCTCGTTCATCTACGTTTAAAATTTTTAAATTGTACATATATGTACTATGTACCCATGCCATTAATACTCGTTATTTATGATGTATAATGTAGTATAATATAACCTATTGGGGTTTAGTATCGTTAATAATAGTTAAATAATGGTATTTTATATATTTTCTAACCTTACATTGCAGAATTTCAAATCTTCTTAGTTGCGTGGTGGTAATTGTACACTGTACATATATGTATTATGTATACGATGTGTGTTAAGAAATTCTGGACATCAGCTGTCGAGTTGATGGAGCTTGTGTGAAACGATTTATAAACCTGCATTCAGCATTCAGCATAATTACTGCCATTATATAAGTGTCGGAATGTACTGGCGGTTCAAGTAAATATAACTATGTATATAATATAGTCAACACGCCTAATATACCTTCAGAAATTAAGGGAATATGATTTCCTGACGACCGTGCGTTTATCGTTTATGGTACAATAATATATGTACACACAGCTTCATTGTTGCTCATATTATAGAGTCTTATTCTTTTCGCGAAGACTTTTGTTGATGCTCACACACAATTTATGTATAGTTAGTGGTCTTCTCCGTAATTCATATGGCGTAATGGTTCTCACACAGTTAAAGAGAATTGTATAACAATAATTGGTTAACATGCTTGTTTTGTTGGTGTATGTCTGTAATTGTGTGATTCCCTTTGATATGAAGGTTGTTATTATGAGGTTATTGGTGACTTACCATATAATGTATCTGGTATATACATATATCCAATTCACAATTGAAATGGTACTTAAACGTGGTTTTTGATCTAGATTTGTATAATTTCTATTTGACATGTTTTCATATCTGTTATTATTTTACACATCATATTATGTTTGCCACATTTGCAACTGAAACGCGTATTATGTATCACATTGTGATCTACGCAAATGAATAACTGTCCTATGTTATTATGTACTTATGGATGAATATGTGATTTGAAAATAATACACATCATGTTGTTGTTCCCATAATTAATCGAGTTTGACAAAGTACTAAGATTTAAATTATATAAATTTCTACGACGATATAGTATATTATGTATCTGTGGAAATATTAAGTGAGACTTTTTATTATTTTATAAAGAATGGGTTCAAAATAATATACATTTTAGTACATTGTTTTAATAGATTAGAATTGCAGAAGGTGAATTGAATTACGCGTGTTTAAATCTTCGTACTTACTTGTTCATGTAAAGTACATGCATCATTACTATTATTATTATTATATTAATTCAATGGAGCTCTTGTTTTATTTTATATGATTTTTTAAGGAGGAGGAGAAAAAAGAAACGACACAGCGAGTGAGAAAGAAAGTAAAATCAGATATGCTTTTGTTATGTTATGTAGTTGTAGTAGGTATACAGTAACAGTAAAAGTATCCCATATCAATTTACTATCTTATTCACTAATGGAGTTTACAAATACAAAGTTGTACATTTTTCCCCTGCAATAATACTGACTGAGTTTTATGTAATCCTATTTTGGATGTACACACGTTCACGCTCATAGTTAAGTTACCTTAAACTATTTTTATTATTATTATTATTTATATTCTGTATGACTTATATGTGCGAAGAAATAAAAAATTAGGGCGTGAGCAACTAAAATAACGTCGACTTCTGTCTGACACATATGCAAGTAATTGAATAAAATTAAATTGAAAAAATACATAAAAGATTAGAGAACATCAGCTTTCAACTGCTTCAACAATAATACTAGTCATCATCATTCAGCAGACTTTTGTTTCAAACATGAATAGTAGGAATATCTTTCAATGATTCTCGTACAACATTGTATGTGTACTTGGCATACCTGCGTTCTCCATGTATATGATCGTATATTGCAAGAAAGATGATAACAGTAAAATATAAATATATATAAACATAAAGTTACTGTCAAATGTCAATGATTTTGGATTTTTCTTTCAAAATAGGTATTATCAATTTATCACCATAATCATTCATGAGTAATGTGAAAGTAATGATGGAGCATAAAGATTGGAAAATTGAGTTGTAAGTTTGTAAGCGTGTATATTTGATAACTTTTGATTCAATTGGAATCTAAAATCTCTCTCTCTCTCTCGTCTGTCTTTCGCTAAATGATTTTAAGCATGATACTCTAATTGATCATTTTCCTTTTGAAAGAAAACATGAAACAACAGTGTGCATAATATATATATATATAATTTATTGCCTGTAAAAGAGAGGTTCTGCAAACTCGAATATGGACCTTTGTAATTTGTGTAAAAGGATATCGAACAGTATTAATCTCTAGTATCTATAGCAATGCAGAATTTTTCAAAACATACTTACTTTTTAAACGATTAAAATCAAATTTGAGGTTTATAGAGTCCCTCTCTAATAATAATATCTAAGCTAAGTGAGATTGCAACACAGAAGAAGGTATAAGAAAGAGATGAAATCGAATTCAATAATAGTGATTTGTGATGATTTTCAGATTACTCTAAAACTTTCTTTCGTTGTAGGTGAATGTGAATATGTGTATTTAAGATAATACAGTTTTATTAATCATAAATGAAAAAAATGATAATGTAATAGAAGATATTACAAATCCGCACCGTACTAAATTCTAGATTTGTACACATATAATTGAACATATGAAACAGGGATGAACAAGAAGGCTGCACTTGTCTATACTCTTCTACTAGCTTCTAGCATTTCTACTACCACTACATAATATTGAGTGTACATCTTGTTAAAATACTTTTGTAAAGATGTTTATCTTTTTTATGGCACAAAAAGGATGGGAGTTGGGAAGGTAGTTTGTAACACAGCTAATACACGCCAGATAACTGTAGAAGTTAAAATGATAGAAGGAAAGAATAATATTACAGAGAGGGGGTATTATTTTGTCAAGTTGACTTCATCAAGTTGAGTATTAAATATCCCTTTAGGGCGACCTAGGCAAGGTCGCTTGAACGGTTTGTTAGCATATTTGTTAGTAGTGTGTGCAGATGAAGATGAAAAGAAGAAGGTTTAAAACCCAGAAATCTTTTGTTGGTAGGCCATGTGCAAGGGATTTGATGATGTTCATAAAACGAGAGTTTAATTTAGTAATAGAATGTGTATTATGTGTATACATATACAGAAAAACATAGACTACTATTACATGCTGCTCTTCAAAAACTTGTTGTTTTGTAATGAAGTGAGTATTGAGTGTATACTTTGCAATTGCAATTGGTTTGTCGGTAATTTTGTGTTTATATACATATGCGTGTATGATGATACATCTCTCTATATAACACTGCATAATAAAACCTTCTTCTACTTTTTTTTCTCCCGCTTTTGTGTCATGATTCATGAACTTCACTAAGTGAAGAGTTGAAGAGGTTATTATAATTTACACAAAACTACATTGGCTATATTATATTGGTTACGTATAGTAAAAGTCACGTCATAAAATAAAACGATTAAAATTAGAGTAATTCACTCGAATCACCATTTGTACACAAACACACAACAACGCGGAGCATAAATATACTTCCTTACAATTCCATACGACGATGACATATGATTGTACGACGTTAGAACAAAAAAAATGTGAATGAAAAGTCACGACGCATTGTTGTTCTTGTTATTATATAGGTATACATACGTATGTCTAGATATCTCCTAATAATCACCACCAGGTTATTATTATAGACATTCATATCAATATTGATGATAATAGAACAGCAAAGGAGAGCGTCTTCGCTTAAGGTTTTTGTTCTGTACTACATGTATATATGTATTATTTACTGCACAAAACCTATAGTGTCAGAATGAGAGCACGACTAATTCCTTTTACAAAAAGGCAAAAGACGACAATGGAGAAGAAGAACACCTCTATAACCTTAAATTTAGATATGGTTAAACATTTATTTATTGTTATGTTCGACCCTCAAAGGAAAATTGAAAATGGCAATAGTGCAATTAAATCCATTATTCCTTGAGTAAGTCAGCAAAAACTCATAAATGGATAGATAGATTGATCGTTAATTGAATTGAATAGGATTTTTTATGCATTTTAATATGTTTTCTCGTTACTTACCATTACTTTGATCATATTCAATTTGTAATACAACAGTTTTTTAATCAGTGTTAGACGCTATATTGTTATTCATGTAAATCTACGTATTCACTATTCCTATTCATTGGGAAATATTTTAGAAACTTTAAAATAACCGATGATAGTAAATTGTTATAGGTCGAATGTGTGGTTGCTCTTCAGTATGTATTATGGTTCAGTTTTCTGTGTATGTACGTATATGTAGGATATACGGAAGCATTTTTTAATCGGCCTTATCAATAGACAGTCCGATGCAACCGCGATAGATCGTGGTAAGAGATATGTTATTCATATTTGGTACTCAAAGAACATGCCATTTTACGAACAAAGCTGTTATGTATCCCACCACGTATTATTCATGTATTATTATCAAAAATTACGAACATGTAGTCGAATATTGGTGAAAATTTGATGTGTGTATAGCAAAGAGATAGAGGCATACATAGAGTAAAAAGGATGAAATTTTTTACAATCCTAGAGCTATGTTCAGATTATATACTTTATTAAGCCTCAACAGTAATAAGTTGGCATGGTATGAGAAAGTAAGTGTAGGTAAATGAGTAGTATGCCATTACACACACTATGTATTGGAGAGGTAAAGTTTTTTGAATGATGGTTTCACCCAAGGCTTCTGGGCTTGTTGTGTGATCAGTATTCTTTTCCCTTCCTAGTAATATTAGTAGTAGTAGTAGTAGTCAGCCTATTCAATTCATTGAACTTGAATATGCTTAACTATTGTCGGCTGCTTGGATTGAAGCAACCACGAAATAACCTCTTCATGGCGCTATCACTTCTACGACTACGACCACTGATGCTACCTTCATTTTTTCAGGAATGGGCTTGACTAGCCAGAGAAAGAGTCAGCTTGTTTTATGCTGTTGGACCTATAAAATAATTTTTGACTGTACTATGTAATCTATAACTTCATCCCAGGATGCTCATTCCTTTGCTTGTATTTCATAAAACTTTTAGAACAGTATACACATACTTAATTCTTTTATACTATAATCTTATACCATTTAATATTGTTACTATTACTATAACTCACTCTTCTTCTTCATGCATCTTGTATTGGAGCTCACCTGTGTATTGAGTTATGTTGATAATAATTATTGTGAAGAATTTCGATTTTATTGTAGTGTGTTTGCATCTTTGTTATTTCTTTTACTCCTTCATCTAACAGGTCTCGATTTCCTGCCATGCACGTAGATTTCCGTGATGCCATTTCTCTCTTCTATGTATTTACCTTAGCCTTTACCTCTCTCTGTGTGTAGTTACTAATCCGTGCTTAGTAGAATGTTTAGTATAATGCAATATAGGTATTCAAGAAATTGAGTGAAAGAGTTTACATAATATTATTATGTAAGGTTATCTCAGCTCTCAGCTTCTTCTAATATATACATGTATGTTGTATGTGCTACGAGATGCATTGCATATTGTTTATAGCGGCTATTCACTATTCACATACGTATATACGGTACTTCAGCTGTAGGCAGTTGCAAAAGAGACTGACCGTGTATGTATGCATGTTGAACTTACTTACGGTAATTCGGTTTTTTACCTTGATAGTCCTTGTAGGTCTTGAGTCGTCAACTCAGCTCGCTCACTCGCTCGCCTGCACTATAAAGTTTTAAGTATTATATACATTACACTTTTCAGAGTAATAAAGCCGTGTCTTCTCTTTTTTCTCTGTGTACATATGTGACGGATATTTACCAGCAGCTCTTTCATTAGCAAAAGAAATATACAGTAAACATAATACGAGCGTTGTGGGCTTATTCATATTTTAGCTAGGACGATATTTGTTCATGTCTTTGGGAATTTAAGTTGTGTGCTCTTCTTTTCCATCTTTCTTGTTGCTCGTCCACTGTCTAGCGGAATGAACTTCCGACATTGGCAAGACAAAGTAAATATGATGATGGCCATGATGATGATGAGTATCAAGTTCATAATTATTATACAGTCTACAACATGCGTGCAAGTTAATGCTTTGCTACGTGTCTATGTAAAGTGTACATACTGATATTACACTTTATGATGTCGTTGATGATACCTGCAAAAGCTCCGAGGAGAGACATAAAAAAGTACTAGTTAATAAAAGGCATAGTGTCATGAACCTTATTCTTGGTAGCGTACTTGAAATTCTGCTAAGCCACAAAAACGGAGAGAGCGATAGAGACGCTTCTTCTCTTTCTTTTTTTCTTGTTATTATGTGTACATAATACATAATATAAATTATGAGAAATATAAAAAATGGTACATTATTACATCCACATGTATGTATATGTAAAAATGTATATCATTTCCTCCATGACATGATGTGACCACACCATTTTACATTTTCACCTATACAGATTGATAAGTAGAGCTTGGAAACATTAAATGCCTTGCAATAAGAAAGACAGAGACATTGAACTAATGATGAGCTATTCAACTGCATACTGGACATGGTCATTCAATGTAATTGCCCTAGCAGCATTAATTCATGCATAATATGACGTGATTTGGAAAATGCTTCTTCTTCTTCTGATTCTTTAGCCACTGCCTCTTGTCTCTTGCTTGAGCCATGGGTTGGATTTCAGCGAGAGAGAGAGAGAGAGAACAACAGAAAATATGTATATACTACATACGTGTTACAAGTCTTCTACTCTTCATCTCTACATCTATCTAGGGTTCATTCATCAGGATTCAGGAGATGAGCAACGTGTGTGTGAACATATGTACATGTAATAGCTGTACATATGTGAATTTGTATCTGTAAAGTTTCCTGTCATTTTCATCTGTCTCTCATCTTTTCTCAATTTCGGTTGTGGGGCGTTGTATATTGTATTCAGCATTTCAGCAGAATACTATAACACCACTGTTTAGGCAACATAATTTATCCAAGCTATTGTGTTTCAAATAAGTCAGTTCTCGAAATAATGGGCTCGTCAGTCTGTTCCTATATGATATAACAACAACTAAAAGTCCAACAAATTTATGTATTGCTATTACACCTTCTATAATATATCAAAAGCTTCAAATGTCAGTTATCAACCAATTCAATTCAGATAGGAATGACATAATACGCTACTGCAGCAGTTGTTGCTGTTATTTCAGAGTATAGCTATACTTTTGATAGGAAATGATATGCTTATTCGTAGATGCGATCGAAAATAGTTTTTGTAGCAGACCGTATGTATGCTCTTTATTATACTACATGAAGATGTGGTGAAAACTGATTTTATATTGATGTTATTTTTAAACTGGTAGTTTCTATTTTTTATACACTGATCGTCTCTCCCTAAAATCAACTGTTTATTTTATTATGTTATTAATTAAGTTGACTGTACGTGGAGAATTTAAATAATTCGTTTCTAATAAGACGAATTCATTTATGAGGTTCAAAATAAAAAGGCCAATCACAATCACTTAATTGCATAATTAAATACCAAAAAGGAAATTTTTTATTTGCCATGTACACATGATGAGTACAGTTTATCATGTGGTAGAATAAAACTCAGCTTATTTTCGATGGTACTAAAAAAGACGCTTGTTTTATATCCAATCATTATAGTATTGATCTTGAAGATGGAGTTCATAAATTGTGTTATACATCATATATAATACGGAATTCAATATTATGATGATTATTTAACATGTAAATGTAAAGAATGAGAAGAAAAGAGAGTATCATCATGTAACAATGATCAGATGATTTCAATTTCAGGGTTGAAAAGAGCAAGACCAATCATCATTTTGTCTTTTTTCAAGGAAAAGAGCCAGAATAAATATTCCTTTTTTTTGCAATCATTTTGAAATAGCTAAATCAGCCTTGATTATGCTGCAAAAACAAATGAGCAAGAATTTCTTATTCGGGGGTTCAAATTCAAATGCAAAAACGACGCTGTCCTTTTCTTGTGTGGCAGAACAAGCCAGAATATACATAGATGCTATATTTATTTATTGATTAGAAAAATGGGTAAGGCGTATTGCTTGTTTGAATATGTAAATGATTATGATACATCATTATAATATACAATGCTTATTGATGATATAATAATAAGAGTATAAGGATATGGGGTATTTTTTTCAAAAACTTGATGGAGTTCGTGTGCATTTCAGAGCCAATTTTCGAACCCTAATTAGTTAATTCGCAATTCTAAATTGGTATCTTTATTTTTTATTTGCATATTTATATACGTAGGTACGTGTGTACTATATACATGAGTTTTGCTTTGTTTTTAAACCAACTTATTTTCACCTCTTGTTGTTTCCATGTGCATATAATGCAGAGTAAGAAAGATGAGGCTTATTATTTCATTTATTATTATCCACTACGTACGTATATACGTGTAAACTGTCTTCTTCATACAAAAGTAAGTAATATGTATAATACAAGAGGGTAATGAATTCGCTCGTAGGAGTCGAATTTGCTATTAAAATAAAGAAGGTGTGTTGCTGGTCTAGTCTTATGGCTTGGTTGAAGGACGTTAGTATTGAAGACTCCTTTTAATATTGTCGCAAATTGGTATTGGACGCATGTAGTAAGTTTCAAGCAATGTGGATTACAATACAAAGAATATAGCGAATGGCGATGCTATAGTCATTAAATGTTAATGTTACATGCACATAACTTTGTTCTTTGCGGACAGAGAATATGTTACTTTGATCTATCAGTGCTGTAGAAGATGATTTGAAAATGAGAGACAGAACGAAACAGAGAAAGAGATGCAGAAGGGGTGAATTTAAATGTGGAGATGCAGTACATAGTAGCAATAAGAAAGGAAAGAAAACAGCACGAGAGATGAAAAAGGTGTTGGGGGGAGTTTCAGGAGATGAGGATGATGATGATGATGATCATCATCATCTATCGAGTAGTTAGAGGTAGTAGTAAGTATGCTCCTCCAGTTTTGTTGATGTGAGGCAAAGGCAACTACACACATACTATACAACTGCCTCTTTTCGCTGTATACATCGAGTTCGTGTTTTCTTAACTGTAGATACATGGTCTACAAGAAAAAGTTCGTACAGTTTACAATATACGATTCGAATAGCATCGTTCCCGTATCCACATCAATATCGCAATAGTGTTGTAGTAAAACGGAAGAGGGAAAAGAAAAAGTGGAAAAAATTGGTTGGTTTGATTCGTAAGGTTTTCCGTTGCCCTGAACAATCTTTTACTCTCACACATGTATTGAACTGTGTACAGTGGTTAACGAAACTGTAAGCCTCACAAAATGTTTGACTATAGAAACGAATAAGTCGTCCTGTAAAAAAAAGAAAAAAAAAGAATTTAGATTAAACATGGGCTCTTTGATACGGACGTGTGTATGTCTATATGTGTGTTTGTGCTTTTGTTAGTCCAGGCCAAGTAATCATAATGGATATTGTAGGATAAAATAAACAGTGAGCTTCATCACTGCAAAATACTTACTTGTATACGTAGATACAAGTACACGAATTTACTCTCTCTCTCTCTCTCTATCCTCCCTCCCTCAAGTTCTTGGCATACCTGGCCAGTCAATAATAATAATATAAGAGCAATACCAAGGGAAAAGGAAAAAGATGAGGAACAGAGTGAGCACCGAACATCAGGAGACTTACTATATAATATCCGTCCATCGATGATGCTCTGGGTTTGAGTAGTCAGCGCACAAATCAACCGAGACAGTTTGTATTTTTTACGAACATTATACTTACATCGTTGCTGTGGTGTTTGTTGTAAAAGCTTTAAATAATAATACGTAATATTTCACAAGACTAAAAGCTAAAAGGAAACCCAAGTCGTGCCTCGGAATATATCATATACAGACTCTTTCGACTCTTTCCTCTCTTTTTTTACTTCTTCCTCCATTGCCGATTCAATTCATCGTATCGTATAATATACAATATATATGGAACTCTCGGGTAATAGTTTCCCTTACTCACATAGTCCATCATCTGATTATGTGATGTGTATTTTTAACTAAGTTACTAAGTGAAGCAGAAGCTAGTGCTCATTAAATATTTTTAGTAGCATGACAAAACACAAAATGTTATGCTTTTATATATCTATATATATGTATGATGATGCTGTTTTTAATTTACTAAACATCTAGTACTATTGTTGGTACTGTTATAGTTTTGAGCCAATGTAAGTATGTAACTTATGAATGTACGCGGCACTTTCTGAGGTGAAGAGGCCGGAAGGAAGACACTGTCAAGGGAGAAAATTCTGTGCTGCATGAATCTGCAAGCAATTTTTATGTACACTTACGTGTGATTAAAGTGAGTGAGTAGTAGTTGATAGATCCGTTGTTCAAAAGTGTACATAAAAGTATAAAATCAACAGTTTTGTGACTCGTTCTCTCTCACGTAATAATAATAATACAACACATGTAAATATTATACATGTTCGTGGGATTATCTAGACTTATCTAGTTTCCAAAGGAATTCTGACGATGGTTTAAAGCGTGTGGACTGTGGGCTAATATAATACATAATATAATAATATTATACATACGTCTAATATTCAAGCTACTGACGTAACGATATTAATGTGAAAAATAATTTCCTGTATATGTGTGTATCGATAGTGTGTCGTTGATTGTGGATACTTTTAAACGTATATGACAAATATTTCCGACAGATAAGTGTAATCTATGTAGTACTTTTTAAATGCAAATATTGAAGAGTACATTACTATGTACATGAGACACATGGAATTGAGTCTCCGGAATATCTTCAATCTTCAAGTCGTTACATATATTCTGAATACTAGTGCTGCGGAACCCATTCCATCAGTCTATGTACTTGTGTTAGTATTGTACATTTTGTGGATCTTCATTTTCATTTTGAGTTTGACCTCGCTTCGGACGGACATTATCCCTCTGTCTTTACACAAATATTTTTTTCTTGTGTATAACCTCCTCAATAACAGAGTATTACCAACAAAGAAACATCTTCTTGTACTTCTCCTCCTACTCTGCTGGATATGAATACATGAATATTAGAGTGGATGCAGCAAGCCAGGATGGAAATAATTATTCACTTAAAAATGTAAAAATACTCTACTATTTAAATACACAATATTATCATCACCGTAGTCATTACTATCAAAATTCCCGAAGCTCCAAAGTTAGTTGCATATTGTGTATGACGTTGCGTAATCGTCAAGCAAAGCAAAGCACGCGACGAGAATGAAATGAGGATGCAAACCCCTCCTGCAACACACATAAGAGTATTACATATAGGTGATAGCTGACTTAACGACGAAAGGGTATTAAAGTCAAAACTAAATGGAATTTTTGAAATCTTTTGCGTTTTCTCCTCCTACTTAGTTTCTCTCCCACAATGTTGAAATAAGAATTGAATAGCTATTACTCTTATTATTATTACCATACTTTTACAACTTGTACACATCACATACCGACGAAAAAGAAAAAGAAACAAACTATTGAGTATACGATGGAGTTTTCATTTAAATACAGTGGTGGGAAAATCTAGATACATAATATATACTGATATAATACATAATATATGGCTGTGTGAACATTGCAACTACATATAATATTATACCAGCGTAATTAAAGTTAAAAACAACAAGGGAATGTGTACGTGCCCATACGCATGTATATAGTATAAAATTTTTATACTCGATGATGGCGATTTTCATAATAAAAGCTTGACTGTTTTATTCTTAAAAGTGTAGTTTATGCTTTGATTGTGTGGAAATTTCTTTTTGTGTGAAAAAACTTATTTTCTTGTAGTATTTTATATACTTCAGAGAATGTAAAATAAATAGAAAAAATATAGTGGAGAAGAGTGCAAAACATCTACTTTTGTTTAACTTCATTGTTGACTTATTGGTGATTGTTGCTACTTGTTCGTTCCTCATATAGTTATTCATCATTGTTATAGTAAGAACCAGCAAGGCGACGGTGTTGTGGAGACGTTGCTAATGGGAGGAGAAGTGTAATGTTTAAAGTTTGTCTTGTTGTTATTGTGGTTTATCCTCAGTGGCGGTTTACTGTTAATGTAAACCTTCATCAAAAGTTAAAACACTGAAATATTTTTTATATCCTTTGTTTATATGTTCTCTCTCTCTCTCTCTCTCTCTCTCTCTGTTTGTATCTATGTGTTGAAGATAGGGGAATAGAGTGAAGAGAGTGTGTATGTAGCATCTACGTAATGCAGTTCAGGTTATGTGCTCCACAGATACGCACATGTAGGATACATTCACCATAATACAGACATATTCAGTAACCATTTGCCGTTGGTGATGTACATTTTTTCTTCGTCTACATAATATATTTTGTGCTGCTGGATAAATTGTAAATTGTTCCATCTCTCTCTCTCTCTTTCTCTCTAGTGGAGTTAAAAAAGTTGACGTGTTGCACATATTATATTATACATTATTTTTTATATATATGCAATACACACATATACAACCGCTCAAGCCAGAGCACTACACAACACAGCAGTGTATTTCACCTTTTTCACACCATGAATTAACTTCAACTTGGAAGTGGAATGCAAAGGAAGGAAGGGCTTTAACTTTCAAAGTTTTGTAAACAAGGCAGTTTAATTTTCGTCTTCTGGTTCGTCTTCTATAATATACAGATAACACTCCTCATGTTATTTTATTTTCCTCAGATTCCAGTGTGTAAAGTTGAATCTTTTCAACCTTGTGTGTTACAAACAAATAACGTAAAACGAAGTACAAGTGGAAAAAGGAGATGAACTTTTTGTGTTTTTAAAAATCGACATTCTGTTGTTTAAAAGATAAATTTTTCATGGTAATGTTTTTTGGAAAAAAATACCAGCCCTGTTTACTTTGTACTCAGAAAACAATTTAAAAAGGGAATCCCCCCTTTTCATCGCCTGTGTTGTCTCCTTTGTTCATGTTCCAATTTAATCGCTATCGACATGTGACAGGAGCATTGGTTCCTTAACAATAAGACGTAGTGACTTTGATTTTTCTCTGTTGTGCCTAAGTGATTAAGTGAAAAAAAAAGAAAAATACATATTATGGACATAATAAAATTCTCGAGACAGATTTGATATGTGATTAAGTTATTTGAAGGATTGTCCTTCATCATTAAGTGAAAATCAGGCGTGAACAACATCATGTCCAGCCTGACTGTATCTGTGTCCGTGTATATGCCTTATCTATGTCTGTGTATGTGTGTGGGCAGGATAATAGTGACAAGTACATTTATTTGCATCATGCTCAAATGAATTGTATAACATAATATACTATAATCATGCATAGTATTGCTAAACATTTATTATAATAATGATAATTTGTGTGTGCGTTATGTGTAGACAAAACACTTTGTTGGATTTTAATTGATACGTAAGGTACGTAAATTCTGTCCAAAAACGGAGATTGGGCGAGCTTTATGAGAATGTAATAATGATATGTATATATATATTTTATACTATATTGTACATTCTACAAGACAAATCTGACCTCATAAACAGAATAAATGGTTTTTTTCTACAACAAGTTCTTCAGTCTTTACCGTTCATAGTCAAAGCTTCTTCAAATTGAGCGATTCGATAATGTGACATGATGCTCTTAATTATTGTTTTTAAATCATAAAGACGCAAGACAGGACAAGAGAGACGAAAAAGAAATAGTACAGAGATGTTTATTTGTGATATGTTGTAGCCTTGTCATACCATTTGTTTATTATATCGGTATGTACTGTGAATTGTGAGGCAATATCATTACGAGTGAAGATTATTCTTACAAACAATAACGAAGAAAAAAACACAACAACTTTATATTTCATTTGCTTGTGAGACTTTGCACATTTGGCGAACGAACTAAAGATAAGTTGGTTGATTTGGATTTTGTGTGTAGATTATAGACAGTGAAATATAAAATTAAACATCTATAATGTTTGTTCTGCATGGTTAAGAACAAGAATACGAAACTAATTACGTATCTGGCTTAGACTTTGGTGGCAGGTTTTTTGTTTGTCCATAATGAATTTCTTTACTTAACCTGTCAAAAATTGAAAGCGTTTGTGTGTGTGTGTGTGTGTAGTTTAAAAGAGAAAAAAATGGAAGATAGAAACGAAAACATAAATAGACAAATTCAATAAAGATGAGAAGAATAATAAAGATGTAAATAATTTGGTCGTCATTATTATAAGAAGACAGCGGAGAATTAAAGAAGGCAAAAAAGTAGTAGTAGAAGTGTTCTGCTTAGTGTTTGTTTGTATCTACTATTAAGAACATTGATATGCAGAAGAAATGATAGTTTCATCATGAAAACCTATCATAAGTTATTTGTATAAGCTGTCTAACTATTTCTCTTTGTATGTATGACAAACATGTGAATTTGAACGATATGAAGGATTGGCACAATGCTCTGCTAATTATAAGATGGACTTGGTCACATAATAATGGAAAATTCAGCCATGCTGCCAGTATTTTGATTGCACACTGCCTTCTTAGGAAATTCAAAAGAAGAGAGAAGAAAAGAAAAGAGAAGAGCAATAGAAGTCGATAGAAATTCATCAGACAACAGCATAACTAATCTCTTTCTTGTCCTCGTCGTCCCTGTGTTATCCTTATACTCCATTTCGCTATCGTCGTCAGTATTAATGTTATTTGGTATTTATAAAAATCGAAAGCTTGAAAAATATTGACAAAATAATAGCAGTACACGTCAAGCAATTACTTACTACTGTATCTATGGAACGAATATTGTATCAGTACACTCTAAATTCAAAGTACACACAACTCACAATGTATTTTACAAATGGTGATTGAGAATTTAGCTGCATCATTGTAAGAATGGCATACCAAGACAGCAAGAAACAGAAAAAGAAAGAAAGACGAAAGAAAGATTCTACATACCAAACATTGTATTACTAAACCAATCCTCGACGATTCTTCTACTTGCAAATAATTAATTAATGTCAACCCAAACGATAATCATTACCATCGTTTGACAATGGAGAAAATGAAGAATAAATTGCGTCAGTTGGTTGGTCGTCGGAAAAAAGATCGAGACACATCAGAGTCGTCACGTTGTCAACGTTCCTACTCTTTCAAGCGGGGATCAGTTCGAAAGAGTGGTCGACGCAATAATAATAATAATAATGGTCTAGTTGTTGGTAGTGGTGGTAGCGCGGTCATGGCCGAGCGATTACTAGCAAATTCCACTCAATCTAGGGATTTGGGATCATCATCAAAAGACCACAACCAAGGAAAGAAAGTTCAAACGCTATTAAACTATCAGGAAGTGACGGTGAGTGTAGACGTAATTTCTAATGACCAAACCAATTCTGACAAGATAATCGAATCTGACTGTGGAAAAGATTTACATGCTCGTGGAATGCTCCTTTTGGACTCTTATCGTCTTGACCGTCATGGGTCAACCACAAGTAAGAACAAGAAGATGGATGAACACAAGATGAAAAAGAGTAAAGTGAAGAATAGTAGAAGAGAAGGAGGAGGAGGAGGAGAAAATAATGACGGCAGCTTCTACCACTATCATGACAACGACATCGACATTGATGTTGAAAAAATGGAAAAAGAGAAACTACAAAAATTGGAGGATGAAGAAGAAGATGTAGTGGGAACTGACAACTCGGAGGAAACAATGAATTGGATTCTGTTGAGAAAACAAGGAGTTAGTGTGGGGCGAAGGGAAAGAACTGAAAAAATCTTTAGAATGCTGAGTCATGCAAACTCTGACTTTGAGGCCGATGAGGAAGGGGAGGAGGAGGAGGAAGAACAAACCAACCATGAAAGTACTAGAAATTTCGAAGCTCAAAAATTAAATTTTAATAAAAACTTGAAGAAGTCTCATATGCGAACAAGTCAGGAAGGAAATGACAGTGAAATTTGTGAAGACGACTTTTATTTGAGTATGCTAGGTGACTCTCCACGTCCTATTCTTCGACGGAGTACCGATTCTGTTCTATCACACTTCACTTCTGAATCTGGACATACCACAAGTGAAAGTCATTCTCATTGTACAAGAAGCCGCCCGGGGAGTGATTTCAGCAACGGGGGAGGAGGAGGAATCTGTAACAGACGAAGTATGATAATGGTGAATGACTCTGTCTTGGATTTAGAGGAACATGAAGGAGGAGAAAGAGATAGAAGGAAAGAAAAAGAAGAGGTTGCTGTTCCGCTTCCTCAAACCCGTTCGATAAAATTGGATAAAACTAATCTGACTGGAGACATTGACAAATCTAGTAGTGACGAAACACGATTCGATCGACATTTCTCTTCTTCTTTTATAGACAGTGGCTGCTACAACTATAATAGTGGAAGTAGTAGTAAATTAGGTTTAGTTACCAACACCACTACTACTACTACTACGAATTCGTCAAGTCAAAGTCAAGATAGCCGTAGTAGCTACTATTTGAACTCCTCATCTTCTCCCCCTCCACCTCACCATCATGAAAATGGAAAAATTCTATCCAATTCCATCCCACTTGATAATTATAGTAGCAGTAATAGTAATGCAGTGAGAAAGTCGACCAATCAAGATATTATTATTAATTCATCATCATCGTCTTCTTCGCCAGTCACTAAGGGCTCCTTGTCACAGTCACAACCAAAGAATAATGCAGGAGCGACAGAAGAAACATCAAAAAGCTCTTTTTGGTGGTCACAGAAACCTGGATCTACATTGACAACTTCCTCTGGAGCTTCTAAAGATTCCGGCTTTTCCCTTGGCACGAGTTGGGCTCGAGGTTTAGCTGCCAAGGTTTTTGGACGGAGTAACACTAATAATAATAATAATAGTAATAATAATGGAATGGGTCTAGGTAAAAAGGGAAAGAAAGGAATTGTTCTTAGTGTGAGTCGTGAGGGTTACTTTCAAAGAACCAACTTTCGAAGATCAGGTAGAAGACCAAGTTATGTCGTGAGGTCTTCTGTAATTCGAAAGAGTAATCGTAATCGAAGAAGTAATCGTAGCACAAAAAAGAATCCAGTCTCGAATAATAACAGTAGTAGTAATAATAATGTTGCTGAAGCTACGCCCTTTATTCCCGTCACCAAAGATGATTCTACCTATTCAATTCATTCTGCCAGTATGTATCAAGTCTTTGCAAACACAGGGAAACTTCAAAGTCTTCAATTTTCCCATATGGATCCTCTTGTGTTTGTTCCTCCTGAGAAGCGGAAACCACGGCTGGCTCCGTTGCATAAAGTTTCCTCCACTGAATTATTATTAAATCCCCTGTCCAAAAATGCGAGTCATCATTATGAACTTGATAAAAAATATAATAACGGTCGTGGTCGTAGATTTGAAACCATGGAAATTCGACTCCCACGTCTTAAATTACCTTCATCTTCCACTTCTGGCAAACTGGAACAAGATATTCTAATTACAAAAGTTACTCCGAGTTCTTGTTCCTCCCCAAGCCCAGATGTATTTTTACAGGGTGACGGTAATGCGGAACGTATTATAAATGATGAAGCTTCCATTGATGTTATTTCTACACCAACTTCGGATGATGTTGTCGTCGTTCTTCACAACAACAACGACAATAATGCTAATAACAATGATAACAATAGTGATAGTAAATATTATACTGACGAAATACAAATACCAAGTCCTATGAGTTTATTGTCGACATCCCTAGGAAAAAGTTATATTGTAGAAGTAGAAAATTATTCAGAGGATAAACTAGAACATAATTTTTTAACCAAGGATAATACTACTACAATTTGTGTGCAACATGCAGCTAGAACTACAGTTGATTATGATGCTGAAGAACAAAACAATGATGATAATGATGATTGTGATAATAGTAGTAGTGTTACTAGTTATGATAGTGATAGTTATGAAGATGGTAGTAGTTGTACTACGGGTAGTTGTAGTAGTGACGACTCTAGTCCTGTCAGCTCCAGCGAAAAAGTTGAACCGTCATCCTCATCGCCTGATACAAAAGCCCTGCTCAAAAGACAAAAATCTTCCGGGAACAAAAATCGGCCAGTGAAAGTTCTTGCCAAACCCTTATGTCGACGGAATTCGACTTTATATCGTCGAGGAAAGCTTGGACCTAATTTTGCTTTGCCGAGACCACGAGTTAAAAATGGTAAGACAAATAATGAAAAATCTCGCTGCATAGACGCAATGAAAATGGTGCTAATATGTCGATATTTCATATATATACATAGACGTTATGAAAAACGGTATGCTCAATTGTCTAACAAAATCAAATCAAAAAGTTTTGAACACATAAAAGCTTTAAAAATATCCTTTAATTTAGAATTTGGAACATGTGTGGTCGATATAAATCTGTTTTTGACATTTCACGATGTTCAAAAAGGCAGTAGTTTGGTATTCTAATTAAAAAGACGTCTTATTTAAGTATTATAAAGACGAAACTCTTCAAACGAAAATTATGATATTAATAATCAAATAAACATTGGTTATGCATGGGTATTTGGTACATTAAATTAACATGGCCATGAATTTCCAATTAATAAGACCTAAGACCCGATTCTATATAAAATACGTTGTATGTATGAATGAGAAATAGTCAAACATATTGTACATAGTGGTATGTATAGTCTTACAATCAGTCTGAGGCCCTTTTTATTCAAGGAATATTGAATGTACGCCATTATTATAACCTTTTACAAGATTCAATTTCGTAACTTTCCTTGACACATACACACATCCATGTATTATACTTTAGTCTGTACGCGTGAATGTGTATGTACATAACATATTATGATCATAATGAAAAGCTGAATCTAAAATGCCTCAGAAAGTGCAATATCCGTAAAATGTCGTAAAAAATGAGGATGGCATTATACCAATATGATAGTGACAGCGCTTATTGATAAGCACATTATTATTTTGTGTGCTCCTCTCTGCGAGTGTATTTCACATTTTATTATGACTTTATTATAAGAATTCACAAGAACAGTGTAAGTGTTGAAAGAGTGTCTGTATAT
>JAQIVE010000603.1:0-34593 GCA_034698285.1 Sminthurinus bimaculatus
TTCTATTGCATGTACATACTTTCTATGGTCAAAAACTCAAATAGTAGGACAGTCTCACTAAATGGAACAATACGGTACATATTAGTTCATTTATTTTTTGTAGACAGGACATTTGTCTAGAATTCCACTCAGCGCCTCGTGCCTCGTCGTGACTTTCACTCTAACAATAATAATATTATGTAAAATGAACAAAAAATGAGCAAACCAATGGCAGTGGAAAATTGCATGGAATTCAAAAAAATCAAAGTAAACTTTTGTGTTTATTGTATCATCATGACTCATGATCTTTAAATCTGGTTCAGCAGTTCAATACATCATTGTGTGTAGTAATAACATTATAATATACTATATTCATTGCTTTACAATACATTATACGAGATAAATATATGCATATTATTTCGTCAATTCCTCTACGGCTTTAAAGAGTCATATATTTTTTACATACATAAGATAATAATATTTTTTACAATAGAATATGCAATAGTTAATAGTTATAATAACAAGTATATATGTATCTAAGTACTACAAGTTTGTGTATAGCGTAATATGTAATATAAATATTCTAAATTCTAACAACTGTCAAGCACGTCATAAAGAGCTCCTCTTTTTATCTTTTTGTACAGAAAATGAACAATACATGAAATGAAAAGTTCCAATGCGTTGTTTCATAGAACTACACGTAATATATAATTCCAGATCATGACGTCAGGGGAAATCACATCATAATGTAATATCTAATTTCAAATCATTAGCTTAATTTGAAAACCAAAGGAATTCAGGAATGGAAACTTTTAATACGTACAGAAGTATAGGTATCATCATCACATTCATGATGAATGATTCATCAAATATTAACTCATCTTTGCTACATTTTACAATGCACAGTTTTGACATGTCATGTCATCTCATGACTGTGTGCCTAGTAGAAATAAATAAATGAACGTTGTTAGTTTATCCCCTACAGATCCAAATGCTTTCCATAATACTATGATGATATTGTCTACAAAAAAGCTTTCACATTTTGAAATAAAGTATTCTCCTGGGATCTAACTACTTATGTATGTGTGCATGGGAGTTCAAGTAGTGAAATATGTATAATATATTGTTATCCAAAACTTTTTGAAACTTTTATGACTTTCGCCTACGTTGAATATTCATGAAATAATCGCTATTATGTGTTATGCCTTTCAATTTTCAATGTATGACGAGAATCCTTTTCGAGTTGAGGCCAATTTGAATCCAGACATAAAACAGGTTACAATTAGAATAATGCTAAATAGTTTCAACACAAGTTTGATTTCAAATAGTTTTCTGACAAAGTTGTTCACTGTTTAATTAATTGATACACATAATAACAATTTTACAAGAATTTGAGTCAAATTTGCCTAAAAAATATCTGCCCTTTGTATGTTATCTACGTAGGCAGGCAGGGATGGATAAGTAAATACTAAGAAGAATCACAGACACACGCATACAAATACTTTGAACATCTTACACCAAAGGGTTTAATGACTAAACTCTTCATCATCATGACTGGTTAGTATGTCAATATGTACATGTACATTATGTACAATGCACAATCTCTTCCTATACATATATGTATATTATATGTACATAGTTTTCTACGTAGGATGAAAACGGAGGAGGTGGTTCTCATCCGTCTACACCTTGAAATCCAAAAAATAAAGGAATGAACCTTAATTCTACACATATACATTATTTCAACAATACTGACGAATTACGAATAGTCTAATGAAAATGTGTGTACAATAATGATAATTATTACAGTTTACAAGTCAATGTACAATTATTACTTACTAATTGGTTGTACCAACCGTATGTTAAAATACGCATAGTATATATATACTAAAGACTAAAGATATATCTCGGTATACTGGTAAAATAGATCCACATAGTTCACTCACAATGTTAAAAAAGAGTCGGAAGGTAATAATATTGACGTTGCACAAGAAAGTTTACAACTTGCTACAAATAATACGATGATAGTGATCATAATACATATAAATACATGTGTGGAGCACTATTCTCCAACTCCAGCTACTCTCAATACTTGGTTGATTTTGTAATAGAATACGATATTATTACTGCTATGATAAGTAGATCTAAGTTCCTAAATTACGTTTATGATGACATGATAAGAAGTCTCTATAAGTTCTATAATACAATACGTATACAGCGTACAAGAAAAATACACATACCAATATTCAATATTTTATTCTCCTTTTTATTTGTTTTGACATTGTATCATCTCGGCTCTATATTTGATAGTCATAATATATGTAATTGATTTTTTTATTGATAAACATGTTACTGGTAAAACTCTGACATTTCCATAACGTATGTGTGTATATAATCTATGTACTGTTGAAAAACAGCAACTAGATAACATGAGTTTGTACAACTTTCATAGTCCGGCCTGCGTTCATATATTATGTAAATATTCGAGTATGAAAAATTAAATTTGTAAAAGAATTTGTCAAAGAATTGAACCCTGAAACTATGTATAACACATACTAACTACTAACTTTGAAGAGCTAACGTGTGTGGGATGATAAGTGTGTATATAGTACTGTTATACATATAATTCATAAATTCATACTCAACATTATTATACGATCATGTCACATTGAATAATAATGATAATCACAGAAAACACACTTGCCTGTTAAAACCCTTCAACTTGCGCGTGATGTGTATGTGTATGAAAACGAAAGGGAAAACGAACTAGTTATTGGCATATGGATGGATCTTCGTAGTTGAAGACATAATATAAATCTTTAACGCTATTACTACTAATGATGATATGATAATAATAATAACTTTTTTGTCTCTAGCATTTTTTAAAAAAGAGAAAAGGTCACGAGTTTTCATACACATGCCCACAATTGGATTATTACTTGAGCGCTGAACGTTTGTTGTTTGTTGTTGTGAAGATGGGTTGTTTGTCAAAGTAAGGGCATGTTTTCCTCCACAGGTGACCCATTACTCCATCGTTATAAATACAATCATTGGCGCACTTTACAAGTACTTCGCCCTAAACAACCAAAGGTAATACAATTTACGTCACATCTTCCCTTTGAACCCAGTGAGTAGTATTGACTTTTCTAACATCACTTTCACTCTTATCATACAAAGTGAAAGCAGGGCATAACCACAAAAATATGTTAATGGCTTTTCCCCCATATTACCTACTATACATTCATTCTAGATAATATATTGTTATATCACATGCTACACCAATCAATTTCAGTAAGTAACTAAGTATGCTAGAAAGGTTACAATTTGTAAGCAATATCAAATTTCCATAACAACGAACGAACAAAAGGCTTCAAGTGTCGATACATACATACACACCTACT
This sequence comes from Sminthurinus bimaculatus, assembly GCA_034698285.1. Lineage (NCBI taxonomy): Eukaryota > Metazoa > Arthropoda > Collembola > Symphypleona > Katiannidae > Sminthurinus > Sminthurinus bimaculatus. The sequence goes on from JAQIVE010000603.1 coordinate 3,381, forward strand.
TTTCAATCGGTTATTGTCAAAATTTAGCAATTATCACAACATACAATTTTAAGGTTACGCAATACCAAAGTACGGTAGTTGAATGAAAAAGGACCTTTCCATGAAAGTTCATTCATTCGTTCATTCATTCATGTAAAATCTTCAGATTTGCCTACTTAATGTGTTATACTGAAAGCTTTTACAAAGTTTCATGCTTGGAACCTTTTCATTTATAGAGTAAATCGAAATCACAAGAGCGAGGGAGGGAGCTTTGTTGAAAGCTTATCAAGTGTTTTTCAAAACCAAAGAGGGCAAGAAACAAAGAACACTTTATAGCATAGTTTAAAGTTTTCAAGTACATACCATTGCTTTATGAAATATCCCTTCTTTAGGACTTTAGGCTATCTTTCTCAATCTGCCCCTCTGCTAGTATTTTCTCCAAAATAGTGTAAACGTGTAAAATAGCTCAGGCAGTGCTGTAATGCATTCAAAATTCAATACGTGTAAAGCAGATATGCCTTAGTTGAAAAATGTGTATTACATCTCTATAGAGGGGAACAAAGGACAAAGGGGAAAACGATAGAAAGAAGAATGTAAAACTGCAGCGAAACTAAATGTATATGCATACAATTATACGATTATACACTTGCAAACAAACACACTCGCACAGTAAAAGTGTAGAAGGCAAAAGTCAAAGCCGCTGTCAAGTAGGATGCCAGAAAGTATTTGTCAAAAGGAAGGAAATAAAATATCTTCGTATTTACCACGAACCACAAATAATCCCTCGACTCTCGATTAAAAGTCGAGTTGAGTAGCGTGTGGTGGGAATAAAATACCCACATTCCGAAAATCAAGCTGAGACGTATAATTGCAATGAGTATGCACGCATACATGGACACTAGTAAAAGTTTTCAGGGGGCATGTATGCAATTCCGATTAACACACAAACTCTTTTGACTTCTAGATCCGCAATAACGAACAGCGGGGTTTTCTTAATATACATAAAATACACAACATAGATTTTATATGCCTATGTAAATTAGATTTCGACTGCAGAAATTGAATAAAAATCGATCTTAAGCTTGTAAACAAGTTTCATTCACACTTCCAAATCGGAGCAAGAAATTTCGCGTGGTTAGTAGATATTGTAACACCTGCGTTGAAATTACAGGTCATATGAAAAACGTACCGATAAATATACGTAATATACTTCAAACAAAATGAGAAAGGTAATAACCTTTTTCATTTTTGTACTTTAAAGTAAATAAAGGCAAAATATTTCGCCCAAATCTTGCATGCAAAATACAAAGCTTGTACGCATAACAATTAAAAAAAGCATTTCAGGACTATGTAAAGTGTACACTAAAGCTAGTAAAAGCAAGTTTAAAAAGTTAAAATTTCGTGACTAACCGTGAAGCAAAAATCACAGGTAAAAATACAGACGTCTATTTGCTCCATTTCTAAACCAAGAGGTTTGCTTTCACCCTCCTCGATTAAAGATGATGAGATGATGACGAGGACTATAAGGAAACTTGCTACCAAATGACCACCGCAACTCTTTTGCTCCCCTCCTAAAAAGATACACAAATAAATACCAAAGGAAATTTAGTTTTATGCATAAACATGTTGTAACCCAAGTTAATATACAACAGACGTACTAAAACGTTTGAGAAGGAAGAACACATTTCAATATACTAGCATATATTATATGATAAAAAAATATGATTATTACTTCGTTCCATGGTGCAATTGTTGATTTCCCTGAAGACTTGTGGATAACAGATAAAGGTTATATATTCAGGATGTCAATTCCTTAAAGTCACCAGCAAATGCCTATATTGTATTTGTATTTTAAACTAGTGGCTATTATCCAAACAAGTAAGTACGGTGAAGTAAGATCGAAAACCACTCACACTTTAAGGGGAAATAGAGCAAAAACAAAGCACGAAAGTTTCCCCGTCCTTCTGTATGTCTCTGGAAAAGGTGAGTGAGTGAAAACTGGAAAACATTTTGATGCCGGTACATTTTATACATCCACTTCGATCATGGTCCAAGAAGCCTTGCGCCAGTATCCGTTTCCAGACTTTGAGACTTTTTTCAGTCATCATCATCAAACGTGTATCTCTCTCCCCCTCCCTTCACTGTCTTTCATAACTCACATGCATCTATCTGTATACTGTATATTGTACGAGTAATATTTTTTTCCGCAATGGATTATGGAGAGAGAGAGCTCAATTCAATAACCTAAAAGTTTTTACATTACGTCATACTTACATCGTAAAGCGTACATTTCCTTCCTAACGATCACTTAATACAAAATAATACAACGTAGGTAGTAGGTACATAATATAAAGCATGAAATAAACTAACTACGATATAAAAAAATGGTGGTAAATCTGATGTCTACAATCTACACCGACAGGATGGTTTTCTTGAACGGCCTTTTGTCACTCCCCACATTTTTACACAACAATTAAGTATTGGGTAGAAAAAAAATTTTTTTAGCCAGCTACTTTTAATTCGGAAAAATTCAAGAGGAAGCTTGAAATTATAAAGTGTTATATGAAGTCTAACTCAGTCAGACCACGTAAGAAAATTTAAGGTAGGTAGGGATGAAAAAAAAATCGAGAAATTTGTTGATACGAAAAAAATTTCAGTTTGTATGAGGGAATAGAAGCATGAGAAAACTCAAGCGTATGATTCCTTCCATCATTTCCATAATATAGTTATCAATCGGAAGAACCACAAAAAGAAGGAGTTGGGGCTTCACCCAACAATAATTTAAGCTAATTGTGCTCGCTAATGAGGTGTTGAATGGACAAGAGCACACGACATTAAGGAAATTGCATACCTACTTTTACCTACTTAGAATCTAGCACCTTCAATAACAATAATAAAAAATAACAATAGGAAGCTCAGTATATATTGTACACATATACTTGACAAGAGAAGAAGACAGACTTTGGCAAATATTAGTATAGAGTACACAATATCATACCATAATATTATGTTCATAGTTCATGTTCATACATACCACACATACAAGAAAGGACAGAAGATGAGGCATACAAGTACATGTGAAGTTTTAGTTCGAGTTTCGAATGAAAGGAAAAAAAGAAGAAGGCTTGCTACTGCTGTCAAAGCATCATACATCATCCCACATGTATGTATGTAGGCACTTCAAATTTCCGATGCTGTAAATGATGTGTTTACTATCTTCTGTGTAGATTCCACACACGGATCGTCATATTATCAAATTGACTTGCCGGCATGCTCATAACATAAATAAATAATCCCCTCGTAAATTTTTGTAGTTTTTCGCCCAAGATGAGCTTTTAATGAGACCAGAAACCCACATACATACAAAATTAACACATTACGAATCAATACAAACCTAATTAATTCAAAAATGGCTATTGACTCTCAACTTTTCAATTTTCAACCCTAGTGTGCTTAGTGTGAAAGCAAAAATAAAAATAGAGGGGCATGAATACGCTTACCGTTCAATTGCCTGTTGTTTTCATCCTCTTCAACTATCTCAGAGCAGTAATTGGACGTAATTAGCTGTACAGAGTACACAAAAGTGCACATGCATATGCATATGAATGGATAAAGTACATTTCATACTTTACTTTGCATAGCAAAGCAGTTATAATATTAAAATTAAAATGTCTTGACTCTTGATGATGCAGAAGGGCAGCAAACTTTATTTTTAACCTGCAATTTCTATTTCAAAAACGAATATTTCAACGAACATCTTAAATCGAAAAATCCATGTATTTTTCAAGGTTAACATTTTCAACGATAAAATATAATTATTTTGAGTTCTTTTTTGGAGATATACAAAGATTCGGTAAGTCCTGCTGCAAGATTCTATGTATTTACAACTCTAATAACAGTAGTTATAGATCATAAATGAAGTACATATTGTTTAGCATACTGAACTGCACTGCATCTTACTACTAAGGTCAGCCATATGCGAATTTGTAGCTCAGTGAAAGAGCTAGTACACACAAACACAGAAAAAAACACACTATATTTAGGTATATTCTTAAATGGGATGCCATACCGAGTATAACATGAACGTATTAAGAAAAAGTTACACATTATTATGTAGAGCAGAGGTAAAAGAGTCTCATGTAAGTAAATTATTCCAAATACAAAGATCAGGGGAGTAGTCAAGTTGAAAACACAACAGTAAAAAAAGTATATAAATATTCCATGAGATTTTTTAAATGAGAGTTAGTTGTGGTTCAGACGTCGTCGTGTCGTATTGAGAGAATCTCCACTACTGGGAGCAGTTTCGAATTTCCACTTAATGCTCCAACATACATACTTTTACGATTAATTCTAAAGAACCGTTTCAACCTCCATCCGTTCATCCTTATAAGTACATCATTTTTTTCTTTTTTAATTTTTCCAACAAGCGCCCATCTCACCTCTGTGTGTACTTTGTGTACAAGAGTTAATGTTCCTGGCATTCTTTGGAGGAGACAACGCAGGAAAGGATCAGAAGTGATAACGGGAAAGAACGTCAAATTAAATTGTTTAGCAAGCGAGATCATTTGCAATTGAAATCAGGTTTCGTGATTTCCATTTGACTGACTGACTGACGCACAGTGTATATGTCCAATCCAATCTGCTGTCTACTACCTAGCAATATCCATCTATCAACTGTAGACAGTCCAATAAGAAGAAGCACGACAATCAAGTCTCCAGACAACGTAACGTGCGGAGATTTTGATTTTATTTACTTTTCGGTTTTTAGTTTCACCTTATTTTACCTAGTGACGGAACTACAATAAGCTCAACGTGCCAGAACAGACCGATTGTCAATAGCGCAAAAATCCTCTGTGTAACTGTTAATACTCAAACATTCTTTCACGATGACCGGTAAGATTTCATTGTTCATTGGGAAGGTTTTTCTAAGCTTGAAACTTGAAACTAAAAAATCTCGAAAATCCTTTTTCTTCAATTAAAAGAACTTTTGTTGATCTTTGGTAATGCTTCATATGTAATGTGTTGTATTTACTAATGAAATTTATTTGACTCATAGGGAAAAAGTCGGTGCTACTCTTACTCACAACAGCCTGCTGCATATCTGCAGTTCTTGGAGATCCAAAGTCTCAGTCAGCCATGCTTGGAGCACAAGCTAGGGACTTTAATAAACTACCCATCCCTCAATATGATTCTCCATCTAACCCTGTACCATCATCGGGATTTGAAAGCCTCCGAGACTTTTCAACTAGTGCTGATGAAACCTTCATTAAAAGGCGATTGTTCAACACTTCCGTGGCCTTGACCGTCCCTTTGTTTTCAGTGAGAAAATTAACAATAATTAACTGCATGAAACATGAACAGTAGCTAATAGAATAACTCAACATCTCATAGGACTAACCACTAACCTTTTTTTATTCTATACACTAGTTTACTCTACCTAATCGTGGATCCGAGGGTTCTACCGTCGATTTAGCTAATCAGGTGAGGCATCAGAGTTGATCTCAAAGAAATTTTAAGAAATTAAAGCTCATGGAAGACTTTCAATTGAAAATATGCACAGCTTCAAAATACCCCACTATGTACCACAAGTTAAAATTAGAAATGAAATGCTTTATATTTTAGGCCATTTTCGGATTGTTCAGTATGCTCGTTACGACAATGGTCTTTGCCATACCAATTCTGTTTACGGGTACTCGACCATCAGATTTAACAGGACGTAGCAATGATAGATCAGGGTCATCATCGTCGATTTTACAACATCTGATGTCGTCTAATAAGGCCTTAAACTTTATGGGAGCTGACTTACAAAATCAAATCGGATTAGACAGTGAAAAGTGTCTGCAAAAAACGATTTGTGAATCTCATAGACACCCGGAACGCTATGGACTCTTAGCAATGCCTTTCCGAATGTTTTTCCCGTAAGTATCCGGATTAAGGACAATATTATAATAAAAAAGTGTATGTGTTTATGAATTGTGAGCCGAAAGGGATGCGCCTAGTCTCTAAATATAGTACATGTGAAATAAGTAGTTGTTTTCAAAAATTCGAAAGAACTATCATAACGCAACCTCACTGAAGACTATGCACTGAGCAAAAAAAAATAAATACATTACATTGCAAAATGTACCTACACATCGTGCATTTTTAGTATTTTCTTAAATAATTGCGTGTGTATTTTTAGCAAAAGTTGTAACATTAGACCATTTTAATTATTCACAGACCTCCATCCAATGGTACAGCTGAAGGCCGTGCAACTTCTTTCCAGATAGCAGCAAAGGATGGAAAATACTCAAGAAAAGACTGTGGTAATTATTTCATTTTTTTTTCATTGTGCTATATCAACTATGCTTATCTATTATATTTTTTTTCAAACGACCATCTCATGATTATAAATTCGCATCCGCTCTTTATCAATTGTTTCAGGTAAAAACTATAAATGCTTCTTTGATATTCTCGACCTCGCATCATATTTTGTGGACTGGTGGAAGTATTCTAGTGACCCAAGTTATGTAGCGCAATATTAATAGCCTAGTTTGGTATTTGTATTGTGTATTGTGCCAATATACGAATCTCATGGATAAAAATAGCGGAAGGAAAACAATCCGATTTTCTTGAAAAGTCTATCGTCATCATCATAGACGAAATGATATAACGCCAGTCAAAAATTACAGTCAACCTACTTATATTTGCCAATTATTTATTTATCTTAGCATATTTATTTATAAAGTACTATAATTATTATTATTTATTATATTTGTAACCTGTCTATCGTCAAGCACCAAGCCCACTAAATAGTAGTGGTTTATCACGGTATAACAATAATATTATGTATTCCAGGTTTTACTTCTGCAGATCTACAAATCTCCATGGTTACCCCAGATTTTAATTATTATAATATGAACTGGAAAAAAGTATAGATTCTGCGGTAACTACGGAGATTTGGAAATTTGCAGAAGTAAAATACAAAATAAATATTCTGTGGTATACCATAGATTGATATAAGTCATGTGTTTAAATTATTAATTTATTAAATTTTGTTACACTACGCAAAAAACATAAAAGAGAAAACGGGAATCTTTAAAAAAAAATTACAATGAATTCAGCATTCAGTGAATGAACTTTCTTTCTCACACAAATATTATTTGTTTGCATATGAATCGGTCGTATACTCTATGTAACCATACACAAGAGCTAGCTATCATATTCTACTTTACTATTCAACATTTTTATTGTACACATAATGATGACTAACCATGAATATGAGTACAACATGAAAGAATTGTAAATATTTTAACGAGCATAACCTACACCATGCAAAAACTAATGTGAAAATTAATATTTTTTCAAACCTCCACTAATCCTCTCCTGGTCCTCTAGTTGCTCGCAACGATTGTTTGAGATATCACATACTGTTATAGTGTTAGGAAGCAAAACCAAACAGCTACCTAAATGCTTACATGCCGCAAAAACCAAGAATAATGAATATTCACATATTTATCATTTATCACGTACTTACTTTTATGTGTCTCATTCATTAGTTATGAAATACTACGGTAACCTACTTCTTCCTATTACCTGTACAAGAGATCGTCTTGCAAGTACAAATATATGCTACGAACGGTTTATTATTAACTACTACAGATACTAGGCTTCAATCGTAACATCTATACAAAAAACAATACGTGAAATATACTACAACAGTTCAAGTCAAACTATACAACTGTAGGTACATACGGCTTCCTATTCGTACCACTCTTCTACATTCTACTGGAAAGCTGTTGAATACAAGAAACTCAAGTAATAAACAATTCCTTTTATAGATCCTTCAGAATACTATGCACAAGAAACAGATTACTTATTAGTTAACACACATCTATCGGTAAAAAAATGATTTCATTTATTTCTTTTTGTTGCTTGAATTCTGAACTTCTTAGCCATAATACAGCACATCATTATTAAAAATAAAGTAGAGGTATATAGATATAAGATATAATGCTAGTCAATATAATTATATCATAGCATGTACATATAAAAACCTTTCGTTTCAAATGTAAACCACAGGTAATTCATAAAAAACATAAAATTCAAAATTCATTAGATGTTTGAGATGTTTGTAGCATATATTATGGACTAAGATGGTGTACGAATCTTACTTAAAACATGTTATAAGTTATAACATGCCAATATTATTACATTAAAAATATAGACAACGATAGTTCAAAAATCCATTAATACGATTCTCTCAGGATATTTAAGGTTGTTAAGATCATTTGATTTGATAGAGACAGAATTTTTAAATAGGAGAAAAGTTCTCGACATAACCTGTTCCGGACACTGGGTTGTATACGAACAAATTTACGAGGGGCTCATCTTTGTGGGAAACGGCCTTTACAACTTCTTGAGCTATTACTCCACCGGTGATTGCAGCAACAGGAGATAACTCTCCGAAAATATTCCTATACAGAATAAAGATAATCATAACATATTATAATTAGGAAATAAGATATAGATTATATTATACTATAGTTTTACCCAAATAATTCAGTATGCACTATGAATTGGACCTTAATATTTATATGTTTGCAATAATATCTCACTCAGAAAAGTCAAAGTTTAAAAAGAATAATGGAACTTTTAGTTTTTTCTTTAACATTACTACGTATATACTTTAAACGTACTCAAATAAAGCATCTGGAACTCGTTCTTTTGAAATTCCATTCTTTTCAACCCATGAATCACGAACTTTCAAAACTTCTTCGTAATCAGCTTCCCGTTGAGAAGGATCTGGACGACGTTTATGCTGCTCAACGAATTCCAAAATTACAAACAGTGCAAAAAATGATGGATCAATCTTCTTGACTCTCAATGATAATTCTTCAATGCTCCAATCCAAGTTGATGACATCTTGAAAGGGAACAAAACGAATCACCCCATCAATTACTTTACTCTTCTCTGGAATATCCTTTACTGCTGGTATTTTGAGTTCCCTAATTTTCAAAACAAAACAATACACGACATTAATAACAATTCCGAAAATAGCCGTTTTTAAAATTTTTACAGCAGGGAAAGATTGTATTTTTTATTACAAGTAATTAAGGGCATGCAATATAAAAGGTGGACCATCATGAATCTTACTTTTTGTATTCATGTTCCCCTAAATCTGAAAACATGTAGCCGACAAAGCCAAACACATCACCAGCAAAAAAGCCAATATTATTTAAACGGGCGATTCCATTGAGTCGTAGAATTTGAGCTTTTGTACATCCCGTGGCCACAATGACAGTAAAATCAGTGTAGAAATTATCAGGTTTGTCATCAGGGTTGGAGGTATTTGCTTCAACTTTAACCATTGGATTTAATTGTTGAGCATTAGCTACCGATGCTTCAGCCCTCTAAAAAAATTACAAAATATCAAGTATATGAATATAAACTGACATTATTGAGCTGAAAGTAATCAATAATCAAGGACAAAATCTTAAATTTTCTAACATTTTTTCCTAAAGAGTCCCTTGAAACGAGGAACTGAGAAGCCCAATCATCTTTTGTCACAGCACGATGATCCATAAGAACGACAGCATTGACCCCACCGAGAATGATATTCTTACATAACTCCGCTCCAAGTCCTCCAAGACCAATGACTAAAATCCGAGAATTGATTAACCTATGTAAAGCATGTCACAAACATACCATTTAATACAAACAAAAATATTCATCCATTTTATAGGATTTCGTAATCATGTTATTACATTAGTACTAACAACTAAGTACTTGCTAGTAAATAGATGATGCACTTAACTCTTAAGTCATTTTTATAGTGCGATTAACAAGTAAAAATGTCATTTTACAAATTATGTTAATTACCTTTTCTGAGCATCTACCCCCCACAATCGAAGTTGTCGGTCATATAAGGCTGCTTCAGCTTCTGACAATGGCTTATCGTTTTCCTGTGACACCATCGTTATATAATCTAGAAGTAGTTTTGTTCAACGCACAAGTCTAGCCAACTAAGTCGGGAATAATTAAAACCTAAAAGTAGCTATTATTTAAAATAAAGTTAATCACCAGCAAAAACAAACTTTCAATTAAAAAATTCTAACAATGAACAACTTCCAAAACTCTTCCAACCGCTGAAAACCGGCCCTTTGAATTTTCCTACACATCAAGGCTTTCTTGCTATGCATAATGTATAAGTACCGGCACAAACGTCGCACTCTAAACGTTTCTACAATATTAGGGAATGGCAATAAAAGCATGCACCATGACTTTTTAATTTTAAGAATCGTTTAAAAAACAAATAACATGATTTATGTATTAATATAAAATACGTCATGGTAAGATATATTATGTAATTCGGATAACTCTATGAACTATAATGTTTAATGTTCCTATACTGGTTTAAATAATATGCTATCACCTTTCTAAGAACTTAAGTTCAAATCTGAGATTTCAGTAGTTACAGGACGAAAAATTTAAGTGTGAAGTGAGTAAATGAATGCATAATATAAAAATATTATTTCCAGGGCTTTTTAGCATCTAACGATAAGTATTACAAGCAATTTTAGCATTTAATATGAAGCCCCTACTTGCTTTTATACTCTTCCAATTTATGCAAAATAAAAAATCAAAGCCGTTTATACAGAAGAAAGTTACGTGTCATTTTTTTGTAATAAGTTTTGTTTCCATTTAAGGATTCTCTCTTTTATTGCGATTTTTTAAAAGTATAAATTTTATCAAGTTATTCTGATAAATACACTTCGTATTTATTTTAGGAATTTAACATGTGATATTTGTACCATAATATACTCTCTCTCTCTCTCTCTATTTCTTTTTTAAAATATAAATTCTCCATTTTTTCTCATTCCAATGTTACGAGAAACATTTTATCCCTCATATATTAATATTAAGTAATATATAATATATATTTATGTAAATATGCCTTTGTAAAGTTTTGTAGTAGTTTTTTATTCAGGGTAATGAACAAACTACTACTGTAACATTTTTTCAAATTTAAATAATGACAACTAAAACCTATCCATAGTAGTAGAACACATTAATAATCTTTCTTTACAAATATAAACCACGAAAAGGAAAATAATAATAAGTAATACAACGCATATATATGTAGTAAAATGCAATATCTTTTAGTAAATAGCTTGTTCTTTTGACTTGTTGTAAATTATAATTAATTAATAAACTGCACTACTACTATCAATACTCTTTTGATTTACACTTAAAGAGAGGTATATAAATACATTATCACTATGATTTAGATTAAATGTATAACTGTCAATTATTAATCCTTAATAAACATTCACAAGACGAATGGCATCTTTTTATACATTGTTTGTCCGTTTGACGTTATTAATAAGTGATTATTATTATTATTATTATCAATAATAGTATTTTAATACCTATCGAATCACATGTTAATAACAATGGATAATCATCATCATTTTAAAATATATAAATAACAGAATATACCTATATAAATATAACATTGCGCATTTTCAAATCAATGAAAATGAAAATAATTCTTAGGACTACTACTACTATCATCAGTAATAATTTCATTTACTTTTTTGTTTAAAAAAGACAAGAAACGAAGTATTTTGAGAGTGAATTATTATGTAATTATTTTACAAAGAGAAAAAAGAATAGAGTACATACATAGTAGTAAAACTTAACAACGAATTAAAATTAATATGCATAATATATTGGTCAGGTCAGTTTTTTAATTTGAGATAAACAAAAATACGAGAAAAACTCGTGAGCTGTAATAATATAATAGTAATCGTATAATTAATACCTTCTCTCTCTCTCACACACATAAACCTTCTACGTATCAAGAAATATTATTATACGCATTAAAAAACAGGAAAAAATTTCTTTCAAAAGAAGATTCTCTTGTAACAATGATTGTAGCTAGAGACAATATAAATTAAATAGAATGGACTGAAAGTATAAAAGTAGCATGTAAACAATCCTAATCTACCTGTCATTGAATTCCGAGGTGTTATTAAAACAATAATAACTACTATTATGTATCAAGTCTTTTTCCGTGTAAGATATTTTATATACTACATTTAGCGATTTTTTCAATATTTTATCGGCAGACAGTATAAACTCGATCGTCAACGAGCTTTTTGGCAATTACTGAATGTAAAATATGTAAGAATTAAGGCCGGCCTCCTGAATAGTAAGGGGCTGGCTGGTCAGTAGTAATATCCCTTCGAACTGGAGCCCCTGTAGTACTAAAATGAGATCCAGACACCGACGAGGAAGACGAATTCCACCTGCTAAAAAACAAAAAAATATATATTGCATTTATAAATAATGAATAACAATAGTATGTATTCGTACCAAACTTCATATAAAAACACATGCATACGTAAGCATAATGACTGCATAATTCAACAACAATATTCGTAATACGTTTAGAATATTTTTTTTTACAAGCTTTTAATAATTCTTTACCTTTTGCTATTATTTTGATTGTTCGAATTATTTTGGTTATTCCAGGGTCTTCCTCCCCGTGGATTTGGACTACGACCATCCGACCACCCCGAAGATCTTTCAGTATTACTACTACTATTATTTCCCCGATCAAAATGACGATTCCAGCTGCCACGATTCCTTGGGTCACCAGGAACTCGATCATACTCTCCTCTTAAATCACTGCTTGTAGTTCCACCTCCGTCCCGACGACGAGGATCTCGATCTCCTCTCATGCTGTCTCTATTACTTTCACTGACGGAAGAGAAGGACGAGGGCGGAGCAACTCTTAATTCACCAGGTAAACGCTCTCGCTCATATTCACGAGGTCCTCTACTGTTACTATCCTCTCCCACAGTACTCATTGATGATGACAGCCTTTCATTCCGATCCAGACCACCACCAGAACTTCTACTATTTTCTCTAGTATCCCAGTCTCGACTATTGCGATCTCTATCACGGTCTCTTCCTCCATCATATCGATCTCGATCAAATGATTTAGATGAGCGGTCTCTGTCTCCTTTGTCTCTGTCATTTTTGATGTAATGGTTACGATGAGTATTACTTGAATCATGCTTGTCATTATTATGTTCTCTATATTTGTGCCGGTCTTTGGACGATTTTGACTCTTTGGACTCTTTCTCACCACTTTTAGATGAAGATTTTTCCTTGTCCTTCTTTTCTTTTTTCTCCTTGTCATGTTTCTTCTTCTTTACTTCCTTCCCATCTTCCTTTTCTCGAGTTTTACGGGCACTTTTATATAACTTGTGTAATTTTGCTGCTTCATATTCTGTAAATTTTGAAACAAAGTACCAGAGATTTGTTTTGGCTTTTTTGGCTTCAGCTGGATCGGTGATTCCCTCCAAACAGGCAGTAATTTGATCTCCAATTTGTAAAAGGCAGTCTCTTGTATGTTTTATCTGTTCTTTCTCACTGAGATTTGGATCAGAGCGGTCGAGAGCTTTGAGGGCTTTTTTGACTGGTCGCATTTTCTCTTTACATTCATTAAATATGACAGGATCTAAATCACCCAAGACATTAAGTGAAGTTGGTTCAGCATGAGCAGTAAAATGCATTGGTCCAGCATCTTTCTTCTTTTTACCACTACTTCGTTGTTTTCCTCCGGCTGCTCCTCCTTTACCACCTTTTCCATGATCTTTGGAATCATCTAGGGAGTCTTTTCCTCCCACTACAGAATTTCCATGATGATGGTGATGATGATGATGAGAAACTCCGTCCGTCGATGTTGATAGTAAAAGATTATTCGATAATTGATTTTCTTCGTTGCCTGCTATTGTTCCATCTTGTAATTTGGCCTTCTTTGATTTATTTTTTCTTTCTTTTTTAGGTTTAGTAGGTTTTTTATTCAATAATTGATGCTTCCTCAAAAGTTTTATAAGATGTTCAGCCCTTGAATGAATATGTTTGAGTTGTGGTTTTTTACCTGGATTTTCAGGATCAACATCAATTACTACTTTTTCTTTTAATATTTCATCAGACTCAGCAATAGCTTTCCATGCACCAAATCCATGTTCCCATACCCCTAGTAATAATCTGGTATCTTCTTCAGGTCCCCATTCAACATCATAGCCAGGTGATTTGGCAGGTAATTCAAATTTCCAGGACTTTCTTGCATTTTCATCTCTAGGAATTGCTTCACCAAGTGGTTCTAATTCCTCAAGGGAATTTTGAAAGGTCTTTGCATTTACTTGTACACCGGCAACAATAAAAAATGGTCCCTTCTCTCGTTGTTTCTTTGGAGCTTTATTATTGCCATCGGGATTTTCACTAGGATTATTGATATTACTATTTGTACCACCAAAGGGACTCTGAGACTCTCCAGGAGTGGTGGCAAGATTAGTTGTCACTGGATTAGGAACATTTACTTCTTGTTTTATAGGTGTGGGAGGTTGAGGATTAGCTTTAGCTTCAGCCATTGCTGTTAAGCATCTTTGGTAGAGAGTCTCACCTAATTTTTTCAGTTCTGGAGTGCATTTATCTTTAAGACCAGCGTCAGCGGCAATTGTTTCGATTCTTAACAATGGTTTGGCAAATTTCTTAAAACTTTTGATAAATTTTCTAATTTGAATATCGTTGAAACCTTTGACAATTTCTTTCTTTCCATATAATCTTGGCCTTCCTCTCTTTTTTCTCCTTCCATCCCCATCTCCATCACTGTCATCATCCTCTTCTTCACTCTCATCACGTTTTCTTTTCCTTTTTTGCTTCTTTTTGGCTCCCCCTCTGGATAGGAGATCTCCATCTTTAATCTCATTACTATTATCATTTTCTTTAGTGGCTGTACGACTACTTCTTGGTGGTAGATAGAGATCAGCCATTTCCTTTTTTCTTTCTTCATCTTCAACCTTTTTCCTTAAATCTTCAGGTATTATTGACTCCCAATCTTTCTCTGCCAGTGCGGGTAGTCTAGTTGATGGTGCATTTTCATAGTCATCTTCTTCATTTACGGCAAATGATGCTACTTTGAAGGCAGAGAGCAGTTCATCTCCAGGTCTTTCAGCATTATCTTCATGGGTCTCTGCCCTTCTTAGAATTTCATCAATATCACAATTATCTTCTCCGTCATTTTCATCCTCTTTAAATAGTTCTTCAGCTCCAAATTTTAAAATGGCATTTAATTCTTCTTTATTAAATGGAGTTCCGGATTTTGAACCCTTATCCAGGACAGTTCTACCTGTTGTGTCCATTCGTTGTATGACTAAATGATCAAGGACCATCTTTCTCTTGGCTTTTTCAACAATATCTTCCTCTACGGAATTTTTGGTAACTAGACGATAGATATTTACTTGATTTTTTTGACCAATTCGATGAGCCCGAGCTTGAGCTTGGAGATCATTTTGAGGATTCCAATCGGAATCAAATATGATTACTGTATCTGCTGTAGCTAAATTAATGCCAAGGCCACCAGCACGAGTTGATAGGAGAAAACAAAAGTCTTGAGAACCTTCCGCATTGAAGTGGTCTAATGCTTGTTTTCTCAAGTCCCCTTTAATTCCACCATCAAGTCTTTGAAAGGAGAACCGACGAAGTTGTAGATATTCAGCAATGATGTCTAACATTCGGACCATTTGAGAAAAAATCAATACACGATGCCCAGTTTCTTTGAGCCTGACTAGTAATTTATCAAGGAGCATCAATTTTCCACTCCCCTTAATTAATGTTGTTAGAGTATCTCCTAATGGATTATCTATCGGTTTGACTAATGTTGCATGATTACAACATTTTTTTAATTCCATTACTACATTAATAAATGATGAAACTGAACCTTTGAGCCCTTTCCTTAAAGCATTATAATTTTTAGTGAGAATCCATTTATAATATTGTTTTTGAAGCAACGTCATCTCAACTCTGAGAATCTGTTCAACTTTAGCTGGGAGGGATTTTTCTACATCTTTCTTGACTCGACGAAGGATATATGGTTCTAGTTGTTTATGAAGCTTGGCATACCCTTTGGTGGCGGCTTGATCATGTTCTTTCTCAAAGGATTCCCAGTCATCAAATTTGTTTGGCATGATGAAATGGAGGAGGGACCATAATTCTTTCAAAGAATTCTGTAATGGAGTTCCAGTGATGAGTAGCCTATTGAAATGGAGAAAATGCAAGAAATAAAAGCAATTAGTTCAAGTGAAAACAATAATAAAAAAATAAAAACTTTTTGGATAATATTATCATGTGTCGCAGATTTTCAAGTTTATTTTCTCTTGAAAAATAATAGCAAAAAGTTTTTTAAATGCAAGGAACTATACTCAAATAATCTGCATTATTATTAAAAAATTGTTATTATTTATATTATGTGGTACAATAATTACATGGTTTAAAACAAAATCTCACCTATGATTAGTGGCGAATTCAGTAAGCGTTTTGTACAATAAGGATTCATCGTTTTTCAGTCTATGAGCCTCATCTACCATAAGAATAGCCCAATTCAGTGAGCTAAGAAAAGCTTTGTCTTTCAAAACTATTTCATAGGTAGTCAGAATGGCATTAAACTTTATTTTCCTACTATCCTTAAAAAACCATTCATGTTCTCTAATTATATCTCTTGAAACGATGTCCCCCAAGTAGGTTACAACATTAATTTGAGGAGCCCATTGAGCAAATTCCCTCTGCCAAGCTGCCATCGTCGAGAGTGGGACAACAAGGAGGAATGGGCCGTACAGACTATGAGCTTCAAATAAATATGAGAGAAAGCAAATTGTCTGTATAGTTTTACCTAAGCCCATTTCATCCGCTAATATCACTACAAAAAGAAAGGACAAAAAATAATCACTATTAACATTTTGGTATAAGTATAAATTCAAAAATGTCTCGAATATTTTAAGTTATACTGACAAAAGTCAATAGCATGATACGTTATAAAATTGTACCTGAGTTATCTTTACACCACGAATGAACGAGCCAGTTTAGCCCATCTAATTGATAATCACGAAGTTTTAGAGTCTAAATAGAAAAATAATACAAGTATGTAATACACAATACACAAACAAAATACAGGAAAATATTATGCCCCTTTAACAAGATATCATCACTCCATTATATAATAATACTATGTATTATGTGAGATAATATGTACTTACAGGCGTTTCACGGGCCATATATTTTGGTTGCGACTTAATTTGAGAAAATTTTGGTCTCGAACGAAGCATTTTTGCGGAAGTAGTAGGGGTACAGGTTGAAGCATCTCGTTTCTTGAATACTTCGATAACTTCTGGATTTCTCTTCCGTATTAAAGCACCACTTTCCCAGGTAGCATCGGCATAAGGTAAACATTCCCATTTAACAAAGAACTCCGGCTGGCCATCAGCAGCCTTATTCTCCGCTACAATTACAAGATTCCACAATTGTAAAAAATATTGCTTCAATGGCTTTTATTTTCTCATTTTGTAATTTTACGAAGATATGCATTATTATATTTCTCATACGTCTAATTACACTCGCAATATATAAGGCGGACGTGAATAACTATTCATTTTTATTAAATAGCATTATTAGTAATGACAAAGAAACATAAACTACTTACCAATTATTCGCTCAGCTTTCGTGTAAGCTTTGACTAACTCTTGTTGTAACTCTAACTGGCATTCGAAATACTCAATGTCCTCTGGATTGGCCTTGCTTTTCCATCTTGCAAGATCGTCTTCTTTCTATAATGTTACAAAAGTGTAAAGAATAAAAAGCATTAGAAATATTTGCAATGCATAATTCATGCTTGCTGAAATTAATAGCGATAAAAGTGACAATTTTTCAAGTTGAATTGCTGTTTGTACTAACAGTAGTGTAAGACTCGTTTTACACACAAAAATATCCAATTTTACCAGCATTGGTACAAACCAGATTATTTCCACAAAACAATCAATGTTATGTCACTTGTGTATTGATGATTGTCAACAATACAGAGTGATAACTGAGGAAGTATTTTTTATAAACTATTATGATTACGAGTTTGTAGTGAAATTAAAAAATTAGTACACTTACTCTACAGAAGTTATCGAGTTTCTTGAGGCCTTTAACTTTCATTTCTTGTAGAGTTTCCAAAGACTCCCATGTATTGTGAAGGTGAGACCATCCTTGCCACTTGATAAGGAATTGTCTTTCGTCTTCTGCATCTTCTTGTGACTTGGATAGATTTGGATCCCCTCGCTCTTCAACTGCATAGATGGTAGTGCCACTTCCTGTAGCTGAAGTAAAAAGAACACAAAAAATGAGTCAATTTGTCTTGTGTCCTTGTTAAAAGTACTAACATAAACATTTTTTTGCTACTTTATAATCTCTGATTCATTCAAATGAACATCATAATTTTGTATACATAATATAATATGTATAGCAATGACTTTTATCATAAATAATACAAACAAAAGTATTGAGTACACATATCTTGAATGTATTTTTACCTCCTTTCTTCCCAAGTCTATGATCCATGACCCGTTCAATTGTCTCAACATGCTCTTCAGGTTTCTCGGGAACTCCATTTTCCTTTTCTACATCCCCTCGACTATCATCAGAGAATTCATCTTGGTCTACGTCACTGTCATCTTCTTTATAACTGACGACATGAGCACCTCGTTTACGTACAGTCCTGTAAATTTAATAAAATTTTCCAATGTAATAAGGGTACGACAAAAACACCTTCAAGAATAAAAAATCAAAAAATTAGTTGTTACAACACATGATATAAAATGGGAAGTATCCCCATACAAAAAAAAATGCAACTTTAAGGTTCACTTTCATTTTCTTAAGTGTTAAAATACCACTTTTTAAAAATTTTCTAGTACGCATACCTTTGGACTTCTTCATCAGAACTGTCATCGTCGTCATCAGAAGATCGTTTTCTTTTTTTCGCGACCTTTTTGGGATGAGTCGACTTTTTCTTTTCTATTTGGGGTTGAAGTTTTGGAGGCTTAGATTCCGAAAGTTCCCGCTTCCTTGATGATCGTCTGATTCCATAAAAATCCGGATCGCTTTCCCAAAGCTTTTTGATATCAGGCTCATCTACATTGTTCTCGCCGCTGTCACTGCATATGATTGATAATATTGAAATATAAATTTCATCATTAGGAACCTAATCCACCATCAACAAAAACATACTTCAAAAAAAGGTACTGTTTAAGAAACACAAGAAGCATTTTTATGTCAAAAAGTCAATCTACAAGGAATTTTTGAACAAACAGTCCTTTGTTTTCAGAAGCATTTAGTAAAATTATGGCATTAGAACAATATTATGAAGAAACTTACGGTCCACTGTTTTCCGATGCGGAATGAGATCTAGATCGGGAACCCGAGTGAGATCTGGAGCGTGATCCGGAACCAGATGCAGACGATCCATCGGATTGGTGATCTGATTTTTCTTCATCATCCATGTCACTTCGGCTATTGTCTGGTGAAGAGCCTGATGAACTACCGCCACTTTGGTCGTTTCGTTCTCCATCTTCATCGGATGACGAATGATCTGAATGTGACCCATCTTTGTCGCTGGCATCGGCGTTACTGCCACTGTCATCATCATCACTATTATCTTCAAGATGTTTAGAATTCTGTTCAGGAAGTTCTTGTTCCTCCTGGCCTGATCCAGAATCGTAAGAGCTGTTACTTTGGTCTTCGTCCTGAAACCAACAAAAATAGTCAAAATTTATAGCCAAGTAATATTTAAGACCTCTACTTCATACATATCATTGTTCATCGGGGTATTTAATTGAAATCGTTTCTGAAATAAATCGTATGCGATGTTTATTTTCCAAAAACCTAGTATTTACTAACTCATTCAAGTTTTCGAGATCTTTGAGGAATGATATTCAATGAGCATTTTAAAACAATAAAAACACATTTAGTAAACTATTACAGTCGAAATTACTCCTAATTTTAGCATATTGTAAATCCAGATCTTTATATTTGCAGGAAGAAGAGAAATTGATTGAGTACACCTTAAACACATTCAAAGTGAAAATGAGTTGATTGCATCGCCAAAGATGAAAGTAATGATGTGTCCGGAGACCCAATACAACGATTATCAGTTGAGCATTTTAAACAGCTAATATCTGTTGAATTTCTAAGTGACAATTCTTGCCACGATAATTATTAAAACACAGTAACGTATTTATGAAAAAATACTACCTAGATTAAGTTCTGCGAAGTTAAAACTGTTAGAGAATAATTCATATTCCTTATAACGTAGCTCGTTAATGATTTAGCAACTTTTTGATATGCCCTGCACGGAATAGACATTCCAGTATATGGTGGATTATGCGGCTTCGGCCCCAAGATCTTCGATCTCACAGAATATCAAAGTTTTGGTAAAACAACACCAAATATATAAACATCTGTAAGAGTTAATCAAG
This sequence comes from Sminthurinus bimaculatus, assembly GCA_034698285.1. Classification (NCBI taxonomy): domain Eukaryota; kingdom Metazoa; phylum Arthropoda; class Collembola; order Symphypleona; family Katiannidae; genus Sminthurinus; species Sminthurinus bimaculatus. Next base: position 23,705 of record JAQIVE010000603.1, read on the forward strand.
ATGTTATCTTTCAAAACAACAAAAAAGGGTTGTTTACCATCATAAGTTTTGACGTTTCCAGAATCAAAGACCTCACTCGAGAAAATGCCAGCAAAAAGTCCTAAACGATATTATCACTGATGCCGGGAAATTTTGGAGTAATTTCTGAAACAATGAAAAATTAACTGGTTTAATCACCTAGTTTACTACTAAAGGAAGATGTAGCGAGACAAAAATACTTCGACACAGCCTGCAACTATTCCAAACAAACAAGCCCAGTATTTCCAACTTTTGCTTTATCTTACAGTATTTTTCTATTGGATAATCAGGAACTAACATCATGTCGATCTACATTTCTTCAACAGCATTACAAAAACGCATTTTATTACATTATTCAGAGGAATCTTCGTAAAACGTTTTTTTTAAATCAAACCGTTACAACTCGTATTGCTTAAATAGGATACTTTAATGTTAACTCGTAAACTAAGTCTATAGCAATTCTGGCGAGATGAACCTATTCCTCGTAGCATGCGGTTTATGGAACATAGGTCCATAAGTCACATTACGTTGTCGTTAGACGGAGAAACTTTGTATTAAACATAAATACCATTTCTATTACTTTCGACGCTCAGAGATTCGTAAATCCCGAATTTGTTACTTATTGGTTTATTTTTTGAAGTACCCAAGATTGGTGGTACTACTCAACTTTCCTACCTGGTGACCAATATAAGCTCCAGAAGTTAATCTCAAAAAGGATATTCAAGGCAATAAAGTGTCAATTACGTGGACGTTTTCAAAGATGAACGCAATTAACTATGTGTAGGAACATTTAAAATCACCTATAACCTAGCACAATTTGAGGATCAATGAAACTAATGGTTTGTAAGTTCTGGCTCAATATCGTCTAAAACCTAGATACCTTGAAGATCAATTTAAGCAATAGCTGATGAGTCCAAAGTTAATATCTTCTAAAACCTAGATACCCTGAAGATCAATTTAAGCAATGGCTGACAAGTCCAAAGTTAATATCGTCTTAAACCTAGCGCATCTTGAAGACCAATTAAACTAACGGTTGATATTTCCAAAACTACTGTCGTCTATAACCTAACATGTCCTCAATATTAAGTCATCGAATGCTTGATAATCATACCTGTGACAGCGAAAATGCGTAAGCGTTTTACGAAGTGCAATGTAAGCGATCAAAATGATCATCTAATAAATCTTGTAGATCTGGCAAAGGGTCGGAACCGTGATTTTTCTTTCTTTAATGTATGACAAGATGTTTAAGGAGTGCTTTTTTGTAGGTAGTTATTCATTGGTTTTAATAATATTAAGAATCTTAAATATTTGTTATGCTTTACTTTCGCTATTGCGATCGCGTAACCTTCAATAATAATAAAAGCTTTTGCTTCAATACGTTCCGAAGTGACTGATGAACAATCTTCGAGAATTTTGGAAGATTTTGTTCAATTAAAACCTAACATATTTGTTTATAAAACTTAATGTAAATGTTCGAATATATATTCTTACTAAAATCTTTAATTATTAAGAAATATTGTTATTTATACTACCGAAATCATCAAAACGAACCTTCAATTGTGAAACAGCGCCATCTAGGACGGCAAAGTTCCAACTATTAAGGTTACTGATAAATTTCAAGCATAGTATAAACAATTATATTGGTTATGTCTTTTACCTTAAATTACAGATGAACTATTTTTGTAAGGGTTACTCCCACCCACATCTGCCGAGATTTCACACGTTATCCTTAGTGTGAAAGGGAACAAGTTTCTGCTGCGCTGATGACGTCACCTTTTATTGTTACACAAACAAAGAAAACATGTTTTTGAAAAAATGGTTTTTTATTTTGATGCCCATCACTGACCGACTACCTTCATATATGAACAACTGACATTGAACGAGTGAACCTGGATTTACTATTACCATTATAATTCTTAATGCCTGTAATTATAGGCCTAGTTATAATAGTGGCAAATTAATAACTTTTTAATCCCTTCCTGATAATGAGAGGCACTAGTACATAGTCATTGTTTATGTATATACAGGAGATACAAAGATGGTCGATTACAAATTACAACATATTCTACTACTGTTATAAAATGTAGGAAAAGTATCAATAGTATAATGTAGGAAGAAGAATGTAAAGTGGACGAGACTTTTGTCAACCAAAAGATTCAAAATGAGAAAATAGAATAAAAACCAAGCACACCAACATTAAATTGTATAATTTGCATCAGCATTATTTAACAACACAAGGTATGAATGCATAACAACCAATCCTCTTTAAGCATGGAGAATTGTTGACAGTCCTTGTTGTTTGCTCTTGTTTGTAGTATTATCACATATAGAAGACAAACGTATTTCACTTTTTGTCACATTATGTACTAGTAAAACGCTGAATTAAACATTGAAGCAATACAACATTCTCGTTGTTACATTACATTACGGTGTCAAAATTTGAAGAAGATCTTATATATTAGATGCAATTCACTATTTCCGGACCTTATTATTATTTTGTATCTTTCTCATCTAAAATTAGAGGTTCCAGCAAGTAATAATATAGTTTCTATCACTTGTGTATAATATGCGATATCTACAATAAGAGTAAAGGTAGTAGTAGTATAATATTATTATAGTAAGGCTGAAGGTAAATATTGTATCATATAATATATAGTATGTACTTCAAAAGCAAAATTGTCTATACTCTGTTGTATAACTATTAGTTATTAGTAGTATTGTTAATAAGGGTCATCATCATCATAATTTTCTAGATCATCTTTTCCCTCATGAGAGCATAATAATCATAAACGATTTGCTATTATAATATTGTTCATGCATCATTGTATCATTTTTACTGGTACTACAATTTGATTCCATTTTTTGATTCATATCGACGATTTGCTTTTCTTGAAATATATACACTTTGATTTTAAACTTGAAATTCTTGAATAAATCGAGAGTAAAAGATCAGTTGATGTTTAAACTATTTTTGTTTTGTTTGCATGTAGACATGATGAGCTAAGATGCAACAGTACTACGCAGTTAGGGAGTAAAGTATATTGTTAATAAACGGGGGGTGAAATTCCATAAAATTATTGACAAAAATGATAAAAATACATGCCTAAAATTCACTTTATATGATAAACCCCATTGTTTCTTGCAATTTAGGACTAAAGAAAAATCTTTAAAGTATCTGAAAAGGCTACATAAATGATTATAATAGTATAAAAGTATTGGAAAATTGGAATATAATTAATAAAGTCATGTCAGACTGACTCATGAAAGGCAAAAACTAGGGAAAATATGATTATTTTACGAAATGGGGTCCATTTCCAAATCTAATAAAACTTTTGACCAAGGCTCCCATATGCCTTGCTCAAACAATGGCGTTGAAATAATTGTGGAACAGTTGACGGTTTTTTCGAAAATTGAATTAAAATTTGAAATGGTCTACATGAATTCATGATCAAAGTCGAGTCAACTTGATATGAAATCCTCAAGTTTTCATTCATTTTTCAATCTTCTAAGCCTAGCTAAACCTAGTGGAGCCAACGCCCATATGCTGAATTTTGATTCTAAAAACCTTATAAAATAGATAAAACAATGATTTGTAATCAATTTAATATCACACGATTATTAAAAAATGAGTAAATTGGAATCATTTTATAGTTCAAGTAAAAATAAAGTCGAGTGGTTGGATGTATATTATACTATTTTATTTTTTTCGGGCAAGAGCAAAATGGAGAGAAAATTAGATTTAATATTATACTTACTTCTGACATGATGAGTTTTGATTAAAATTGCCGAAATCACCATCATATCATTAAGAATTATCCATGACTAGTCAATAGGATATATAGTTAACTCATGGATAATAATTGTATTTTACTCGAAAAAAGTCTTTATACGATTGTTCCAATGTTATGGGTTGAGAGAGAGGGGTTGTGTAACTTTTTCAAGATGTCTGCCTAACTGAAACTACACTGACTATTGTATACTTATTTTTGAATATTTTCTAGTCCACTTAATATTTGGATATTTAACTTAAAAACAATGTTTAAATAGATAATAATCAATGTGATAATGGTTCAATAGACGTTATACATGTATATATATAGTGTGTGTATTTTGACCGACCAGGTCAAGTATAAAATCCCTTTTGTTTGAACACACATGAAAATTTTTTCCGTGCTTCTCTATCGTCTTACTTTTCGTGTCTGACTCTGCTTCTCCGTCGCTCGAGCTTTCCTTTACTACACACTACGTACATATGGCTGCATACGCCATATGTAGGTCTATATCACTTGCACAATTATATAAATAATTTTTTCCTATAGGCACAACCCACTTTAGCGTATCGCATGAGGGCGCATGTTTGAAATCGTTAATAAACGTTATGATAGAGAACATGAAGAAATTTTGTGCCTGCATGTACAAGCCTGAACATGTATGGAAATCCATTCATTTACATGGCGACGAAGCCATCCTGCCAACGTGGCAGGTTCACTTTAACAACACCTTCTTCTTGAGAAAACTCCATTTTAAATAATAATAATAATAGTAAGTAATAATATTATTACTACCAAATACCAAACGATTGCCCAGCGTAGTAAGTAGTAAGTATATAAATGCAGACCTATATGTATCTAATAAATCCATTGCATAGTTTGAAATACTTACTTATACTACATATGCTGTTAATAATTTACTTTAATGCGTATGTATATGAAGAACCAGGATAGTTTGCAGCGTGGATTTAAAGGCCGAAAACTTGCATAAAAAGAAAGGTCCTGGATCGAACATTTTTTTTGTCATTTTTCTCCTTATAAAAACAATCGCGTAATGTTAAGGTTTAAAAGGAGGCCTCTCATTTAGATCAATGGATCTTTCTTGATTCTTGGTCCTATATCGGAGGGGGGGGGGGGGTCTTGAGAAGTTTTAACGGCGATATGAAAAACGATCTTATTTTGACCCTTCCAATGTTTTTGTCTAAATACATACTAATTTTAACTCTTATGTGACATGGTTTGTAAGAAATAATATTACATACTTATGAAAGTTGCAAGCTATTATACGGAAGGCAATATGCGAGTAGTAGTAGTGCTACAAGGCACAAGGCTACAAGGACAAATAAAATGATGATGTGATAAATATACTTACTTCCACAACCGACAGTATAAAGTATACACGTAAATATGTATGAGAATGAGGATGCGCTTACATTTTAATAGTAAACACCTTTGTTTTTATGGACGAAAACGATACCCCCTACATACTACTTACGTGCCTTGCAAAGTATGTATGTACGTATAATACGTACGTAATGCTAATATTGAATGTACAGGGTTAGGCAGAAAAGACTGGGAAACTTTCCGGAAAGTTTCCACTTAAAGTAATGGAAACTTTTGGTGAGGGAAGTTTCCATTTACCCAGTCTTTTCTGCCTAACCCTGTACATTATTATTTCCATTCATTTTTAGTATGTGGTGACAAGCAATTAAAATTAAATAAAGTTAACATGCCCTCCAATGTGGATATCGATACTTTGACATTGTAGTACCATAGGCAATTAGTTATCTGAATAAACTTATGTATGCATAATGTATTTACACAGGACACTTTAATTGTCATTAGTAAGTAACATTTATGTTGTTATAATCTGTAACGATGCATAATCTGTAATGTGTACTCACTACTCGCGTATAGTGCAAGTACGAGAACACTAATAATGTTGTAATACATGCTTATGTTAGTAGTTAGTAGTCTTGTGTGCAGGCTTAATCTTTTAGATAGAGATAAAATATCTACCTACATAATGAGAATCACTTGTTTCTTTTGACCTTGGTCCTCGTGTTCTATTAAATTCTAGAATAGGATACTATACTCTAGTCTAATTGCAATTACAATTTTTTTCACTCATATCTATACTTACTCATAAAAAGTAGGCATGTTGTATGTTGTACATGCATGAGTATAAATACAACGAATAAAGTCAATAATCAATAAATCACGGCTTCATTTTCAGAGAAAGTAAAACTATTTCGATCTTTTTAATTATTATTGTTTGTTGGCCAGGCCGGCAAATTAGGTTTTCAAAGTCCACAAAGGGGAGAACGAGACAAGATATGATCCAAATATTGAAATCCAAATATCAAAATCCACTAGGCTTATGTAATCAAAGAAATTCAGTTTTAAATCATTATACATAGCTTACTTAATGGCGACGATACTGACGAGTAGTAAATTCATTCTCTCTCTCTTATACAACACACTATACAGTTTCGCTTGCTTTAAATGTACTAAAGTATGTAATGGTAATTTCATTTATCATACACTATAATTATTATTCATCGTTATTATCTCGTACAGATACGCTATATCTGTACAAATATATATACTTAAAAATCAATATCATTTTTCTATTTCCTATGTACATATTTACTGGTTTTTACATTGTATAAAATATTTCTTTGTACACCTTGATATATTATATTAAAAAAACAAGGAAAAAAGATAAATAAAAATATCAACTTTCTTTATCCTAAATATTATACACATCAAAATCATGTTATTAGTTTCTTATTCCTGCAGTGTCTCTAAAAGAGTTTTGATATTTTCCTGTTGTTTTGACTTCCATTCTTGATTTTCATCTCCAATATTTTCTGCATATTCATTCACTGTCTCAACAATAGTATTGAAACTTCCCTTTCTTAATTGAAGTAACTTCAAGAGCCTATCTTTAATTTTACTACTTGCTGCAGATACTTCTACAATTATATAATCTATTAGTTGTAATGTAAACAGTCCATTATCTAGTCTTCTCAAATAAATTTCATCGTCATCAAGACCCTCAAATTCTTCACTTTGGTTCATTTCTCTATCTCCAGTTTGAACTTTTTCTAAATACTTGAAATGTAATTCCACGAGTCGTTCCAGTTTCTCAAAGTCGTTTTCTTCAAACTTGATCAGGATTCTTGACCGACTTCCTCCGGTCCCGTGTTGAAGAAGACCAGCAAGAATTGAAATGACATGTTCTTCATGTTCAAGGGCAGTTAATCCTTTCCTTTTTGTTTTTTTGGGAGTCTTCATAAAAAGTGGGAAAATGGTACGAAGTCCTAAAATTTCTATTATTTTATTGGCATTTTCTAATCCTTCTGGACCAGATACAGCATGATTTAACACTTTTAAAGAACCATTTCTTGACTGCTTCTTTTCCCTGTGTAAGAAAACAATATGTGTAGTAGTTATACATATTATTTTAAACATTACACACATTTTAAAAAAAACTCATCATGCACAATGCGTACTTACACACACACACATTTAAAATACACTATTATCTACTAGGTAAGTACGTATTGAGTATTTTAAATGATATTGTTCACTACTATTCCTTTATTATTTGACGTCTTACTTTAGCATCAAGTTCATGAGTTGAGGCCCCTCGCCCTTTAAAAACTTTTCTCTATTTGGCCCCCAAAGTAAGGAAGAACATAGGCAGTTGAATAAGTTTTCCATATATTCAGATTCTTCATTAGAACTGGGGTCATGACGCTTATAAAAAGCCAATTGTTGAAGTAAAATGTCGATTCCATCTATTTCTCCTAGAGCTTGTCGATTTTCTGGTGTATTCTGTAAAAGAATAGCTAAGGACTCTGCTGCATACAATTTATTTCCATCAAATGGCATCCTCGCCTTTAGTCTTTTCAAAAGCCATTGAAGTAATCCCTGTATTAAAATAAACAATAAGTAGTAGGATTAAGAACTAGAAATTTTTGACAATTTCTTGCTGTATTATGTATTTCACATAAATGTATAAAAGTCTTTGACACAAAAACAATAGGACTGGAAAGAAGCTGTAATGCCATTCATAAATAAAAAATAAAATATGTCATGCAAATAATAAATGTTAAATTTAGAGTCTACAATATGTTTAAGCACTTACATTTTGGGATGCTTTTGCACAAAGTTCTGGACGAATTTCAAATAAATTTTCGAAAATTGCCAAAGTATTATGAACACCATCCGATTCATCCTTATGCGTTTCATCTAGACGATCGAGATTTTGTGTTAATAACGAGATGGCTTGTTGATCTAATAAATTATCAATAAAAACACTTGTCGCTTCCTCGTTCTCGTTGATAGTATCCACATCTGTTATTTCTTGAAACAGGTCCAAAACAGCACAAGAAATATCAGCATTTTCATGAGAAAGTAAGCCGAGCAGAATGGAAGATAGATTTAAATCGACAGTTACTGGATACAAATCTGGTATAGTAGCTAATGCATGAAGTTCTTGAACACTTTCATGTAATTCTAGTTCAGAGTCCATAAATCTGCAACAAACCGATCATTAAAGTCATTAATATTAAAACGTACATTAAATACATTACTATCAACTGTAAAATGACTTGTGTAATGCAAAATTGCAGTTTTAACAAGACAATATATTACTATATGTATCATATAAATTTTATAATAATTAATCTTGAATAAAATTACAAATTGAAATCACACAAGCTATTTTGATACGGAGAATAATAATCATATAAATAAAAGCTTAAATACTTTAAATTTAAGGACAAACAATCTCAAGTTTAATCCGCGTAACTGTGCGCGTACTGCTACATAATAAATATTAGCATCATAATGTAGGCATATTATAATAATTTACTTTTCAGCTTGGTCAGGGAATTTAATTCGCATTTCTTGATTCCTTGATATCCTTTTTTCCAGAACAGAAATCATGCGTTTCAATGATGTTTCGTCCAGAGGAGGTGCCTATTTGTGAATACATAAAACCGAAAATTAGCATCTAAAAACTCAATCTTACTTGACTAAAGACAGTAAAAATGTGTTAATTATTATATAAATATGATATACATAGTACTATGTACAATTTAGTTTATATTTTGAATATGTGTAATGTGTAGTACTAGTAGTTAGTAGTACCTCTGGTTCCTCTTCGACCATTTTCAAAATTTTAAGCCTTTCTTCTTCAGAAATGTCCATCCCTTCGTCAGCATCAACTTCGTGATTATTTTGAGAGGATAAACTGGACAAATTCATCTTTTTTTGTAAAATTGGAGGAGCCCCCCCTGCATCAGGGGCATCCATAGCTGAAAATCTTGACCTTTTTCGAGCATTATCCAAACCGGCTGATGAAGACGATGAAGATGATGACCTTTGTGGTGTTGAGGAAGCAGCCTTAAACCCGAGTAATTCGGACACGTCCATCGTGATAAATGTTCACACACGAAAGGTAAGATACTATATAGTATATACTTAAATTCACCGTATAAATTTTTAATTTTTAAATGGCTAAGTAAGTAAGTTAAAAAAAGTTAAATGCCGTCAAATACTTTGGCGAGAAACACGAGAAAAATATTTTTCTGACTCTGACTCGAAATTTGAAATTACGATTTACACATCAAGGATATATGGACGAGATCAGTGATAGATAGACATAGATCAGAGAGAGAAGAATTGACAGCAGCTAGCAGCTGACAGTATTTCATTCATGAATTTTTAATTGTACACAGAATTTATTAGTATCTCTCTTACTATTAAACTCGCATGTCCTAAAGGAATTCGATCGATACCCATTTCTTGAAACATAACCTTTACCTGTAATTAATTACTTAAAACAAGACGTGTGTGTATTGCGTATATAATTTATGTTTGTAATGCAAGACTAGACTTTGGCTCGTTTGTATTTTCAAAGGATTCCAAATTCCAATATCCTATACTTTACTAAGGTGTGTAACTAAACAATAAACAAGTGTTATTGTGAAATTCAACCGTAGTTAGCCCGTACCCTAGTTAGTTTTATATCCATTAAAACAGTTAAAAGTAATCATTTGTTTTAGAATACTCACTATAATTAGTGTGTAATTAGTGTGTAAACGCATGGATCAGGACGTCATTGTAAGTCATCGTAAATTGATATCATTTTTTCAAGACATTGTAAAATGTTTGTATTAATTAATTAAGTCCTAATGCATTTACTTGGTATTATTTACAACATTGTTAGTACTTTAACTTCAGTTTGTAGTGTACCATAACATCACCTTTCTTTAGTTGAATATCTATGTGTATTTAGATAAAAGTACCTGTGAATTATATCGTCAAGATAATTCACAAGTACTTTTATTTTGTATATTTGACCCTTTTACAGGAGGAAGGAACAAGCTCGCAAGAGCGTGACAGTAATAGTATGGAAATCAAATCCGAGTCTGTAACTGAAAATCTCCAGGGTGGAATTCTAAACGCAAATAACAAAGAAAGTGGTGGAACAGCAAACCCTAAATTGTCAAAATCCAAAGTTAAAAGAGATGACGTTGATCCTGTGAGTCGGCCAAGTGTTGAATTGACACAAAAACAAAAACAAGACATCCGAGATGCTTTCAATGTTTTTGATAAGGACGGTACTGGGTACATGGATGTCAAGGAATTAAAGGTAAAAACACTTACAACTAACTAAGTAAATACAAAACACTAAATGCAATTGACCAGTTTATAATATATATGATATATCGTAACTATCGAGGCCACTTGATTAGTATTTGTATTTTGTTTGTGTCAGGTTGCATTGAGAGCATTAGGATTTGAACCAAAGAAGAATGAAATTAAGAAACTTATCAGTCAAGTGGATAAAGGTCACACAGGTAATGACGACAGCAATATCATCCCATTCACCATTATTATTGATTATGTATAAAAGCTAAAAGAAAATGCCTACGTGTTTTTTCTCGTAAGCTTATAAACTTTGTCCAAGCACACATCACTAAAGCGCACCAGTAAAGTCTAATGTTAAAATGAAATAATATTATAGATGTACGTTATACATGTACTTTTATGTTATACATTTAAATATAGGAAAGCTCTGCT